>JAJVSH010000022.1:1175454-1216652 GCA_021460005.1 Tetramorium alpestre | reverse complement strand
AATTTTAATAATTAATTTAAATTTTAAATATGAGTTTCTTTTAACATATAATATTGATCAATTTCTAAATGATAGTATTTAACAAGGTATTCGATGGAGGCACAAGTTATGCATTGGAATACGCGTTATGGATCAATAGACAAGTGTTACGACAAATCTGATGGCATTGCAATAATCTCCTATCTTATGCAGGTATAACGATCAAAAAGTAATTATAATCTGACATGTCAGAATATTTTCAATTTTATGGTAGATCATTTTTTAAGATAAACATTTTATTGGATTATTGTTACAATTTAATTATAATAAATAACAAAGGAATAAAAGAGCCACTAAGTACTAATTATCATTATTATTAGTGCATAAAAACATGCATTAAATAAAATAAATAGATAAACAAATATTTTTCAACCTATCATCACGTCTTCTTCGGAATTTCACATTTTAATAATTACGTGGGTCTCTATTATTAATATCAAAGATGGCCTGATAACAAGCTGAAACGTTTACTTATCAATTTACTTTAAATACATGTTTTTATGTTGACAACGACAATTAGTTCGTTTGCTCTTTTATTATTTATATTTGATAATTAATCACCGGAGCAATTTTTATTAATTATAACATGTAACTATAATAAAAAGGTTGTTGGCTGTCCTGGGATTCCAGACAATCCTGCGCTTGCTCCAATCACTGATAATCTCTCGCAAGTAAAACAAACGGATAGCACTGTAAATATTAGTCCGGGTAATTTGATATGATCTTTAATAATATTTTTATCGATTGTAAAATAAATTAACCAATTGTCAATTGTCAACCTTCTATTTTTTTCTTTTCACTGCATTTATTAACAGTAAGAGCAATTTTGCAAAAAATTTATGTACCTTCACTTTGTAAAATATTTTCGCAATATAAGTAAATTCAGTTTTCATAAAGGCTGTTACATGGAATATTAATTGCAATATAATTTTTAATTGATTATGTAGTTATAATTTACTTTTAGATTGTTTACGCTGGATGATGCANGCATGCATGTTCCCTGGATATTATACTTATCCGGGTTCTCTTACATTTCCCCCATATAACGAATGCGTTACTTGGATAATCGTACCGAATGCTTTAAAAATATCTTCCTTTCAGGTATATTAATGTATTAATTAAACTTTGAAGGTTATATATATCTGTAAATATTGATATGATAATTATTATAGAACGAAGCATTCAGAAGCCTTTACAATCATAAGTGGGAGCATATAGTAAGGAATTATAGATCGCAGCATCTTCTTCATAGAAGAAGAATTTTCTTTGCGATAAATGATACAGTAATTTGATTGAATAGAAACGTATTATATATTTCAAATTCCGAAATTATGTTTACAGAAGAAATTATCGCGACATATACTGAATTTAAAGAAAGCAAGCAAACATGAACAAATACGAATAAATACTATTGCTAAAACATGTTATTTGTTGACATGTAAAATAAAATGTTCTTTACATTTTTATTTTATTAGAAATTAAATTAAAGTATAAATTAAAGTAAATTAAAGTATAAATAAAATATTATAAATGCTTCTCTTTTCTTAACGGATCGAGATTAAGAAATGAAATTTGGCTCGTTGGAAAGGTACTGTCAGCTTGAAAATAAGCCCAGGCCTATCTCTTATGGATCAGTGATTGCAATGAAAGGTGCTATGCGGGTAACTTACTCTCGCCTTTCTTTCGAAGTCGATGACATGATTTCTACATCCCTATCCGACGTAGTTTGTGATCGTTCACACGACTCCGAATCGGTCTTCTTACCGAATCAGTTTTTGTACTGTCTTCTGTAGTGACGCATATATTTTGTATGAACGGGCTGTAAATTAGCTAACTTCAAAAAGATTAGTATTTTATCAGATTAATTTTAATTTTAACTTAAAACTTTAAAATTATACAATGTAATATATTATACAATTTTAAAATACATTTACAATTTGTAAAAAATTTTTGAGTTATTTTCTATCTTGCAATAAATAATTCTTAATTAATGCAATAATGGAAAATTATGTAACACTTACAGGTAAGTGAAATATGAAGATAACAGCAACAACGTTAGGTTACGTGTAGTTAATCTTACAATTTTTACATTATATATTATATTATATATTATTTCNAAATTTATTTTAAGATATACATAGTAGTTGTGAAGCACCAATTGATTTAAATGACAAACTTGTACGACCTACGAGATTTCCACCATTAATCTTAAATGGCCACTGGTTAAGGGATGGAAATTCAACTTTATTTAATGACGGCGAGAAAGGTAATTTTATATATTTTATATTGAATTGTTGAAATTGTTATGGGACATGACACTTTAAATTCTTTTTTGTCGAAGCAATGATTTTTTTGAATGGCAATAGAATCCCATCAACAGTATCTGGAGGACCGCTCAGAAATGACGTATACGAATTTCACAATGCGCATTTTCACTGGGGTGAGGATGATTGTAGAGGTGCTGAACATACGATCAATGGTTCCTGGTAAGAATATAATATACTCTTAATAGTTATTAATTAAAAATAAAAAAATTGCATATTCAAATTTTATTTTATTCAAATTGTAACAATTATTATCTTATTCGAGTTGTTTTAGTAATTTTCAATAAATTTTTAAAACGTCATGTTTAAATTAATACAGGTTTTCCATGGAATGTCATTTAGTGCATTGGAACCAAAAATATCTCACTTTTGAAGAATGTTTAAAACGTCGAGATGGTGTTTGCATATTAGCTTATTTATTCTTGGTATAGTTATTTATAAATGATTATATTTTACTTTTTATCCACATTATTAACAATTTTATTTCATAGGTTCAATCGGGATCTTGTCAATGGAACAATGTCAAATTTGAAAAAATCTCTGAAAATCTAAAATACATTCAGAATGCTGGATCAGAGATAAAAATTGCAGCAAGTTAATACTTATCTGAAAAACAAAATGTGATCTATATTATTTGATGTTTTAAATTTGATAACATTTTTGTAATATTTAGATTCTTTGTCTTGGATGCGAGTAGCAACAGATTGTCCAAATTATTATACATATCACGGATCTTACAACTTACATGGAAAAGCCACGTATTTGGCATGCGTTACGTGGATCGTATTTCCAGCCATTATTCCTATACAATCTTGCCAAGTTAGTTATTCAATTCGAGTTATTTATGCCAAATATATGAACAACAAACATTTTTTAAATGTTTTTATAATGATTATTTTTTTATATATTTATCTTATATATATTGACACAATTAATCCTTTGAAGACCGATGACTTTTTAAAGAGCCAGAGCATTTTTCAAAAAAGAAATGAGAAATTTTGTTGAAAATTGTTTACTTTATTATTACTTTAGGCGTTCATTTAATTTTTGATAAAGAGAGTCAGTCCTCAAAGAATTAATATTTGATATTTATAATTTATTGGAATTATTAGAAAAAGTATCAGGATGAGGTGCATACATACACAATTAATAAAACTTCTAGCTTAATGAATTCCGAAAACTAAAGGATAAAAATGGGAAATTTATAAAGTCGAATTGGAGAGACATTCAACCTTTACGAGGCCGACAAATATTTTTAGCTGTCGCTTAAGAAAAATTTATATATTACTAACTTAATAAATACTACAGATTATTAAAATTTCTAATTTCTAACATTTCAGCGGGAATTATCTAAAATGATTTTCAAATTTTTGTGTAAAGTAAAATAAAACGTATGTAAAGTAAAATTATCTTTTATATAACTACATGTCAAATATATACACAAATACAATACATTTTACATAAATTATTCATTAAAAATTTGTAAGTTCATTATCCGATTGATTCGTGACTGATTGAAAATAAATATTATTGATACTATGTTTTAAGTTTTAACTCATTAAGTTTATGAAAAGAATCGATACTGGCGCAAATACGTTCTATTGTTTCATCTAGAATTTTATATATACGAATAAAAAATATTTCTCTATAAGGTTGCAAATTTAAATTGAAACTTTTCATTTCTTCCTGCACTAGAGTAGTTTCTGATTGATCATTTAATTGTTTGCTATGTATTTCTTGTGAATTATATCTTTGAGATAAGAACATCACTTTCTGCTCAGTTTCCATCGGCGTTGCAGGCTTTTCTCGTATCCGACTGTTTCTCTTGACGAGTTCACTTTCATCTTCAAACAGATTCGCGAAAGCACATAAAATATTATACACAGCGTCATACTTATTGTAATATGCGACATTAAATTCAATCAATCTTGGCCTGAGGCTTTGTTTGCAAAGTTTATTAAATCGGGCGAGCATATCGCGTTTATAATCTATATTTTCTATCTGTAAAAGGATATCTCGCAGAGTATCTAGTGACAAATCCCAGGCTGGCATGCCTTTATCGGTAACGTCAAAATATATTGTTCGTAATTGCATTATTATACTCGGATGATAGTGATAATCAGGATTCAGAGAGACAAACAGGTCACTTTGCGAAGGTGACACCTTATAAGGCTCCGGTGGCTCACTGCGCTCCATTCCAGCTATGATTTCCTCGATGATCGAGTGTATCGTCGAGTCTCGAATGCAGCGGTTTAGATATTCATCGATCATTTGACAATCGGTCAGTTTTTCACTTTGGACATCGGTCGCGCCGCCCCAGAACCGAAATATGAACGTGGAAGAACTTAATTTCGGCTCCGTGACTAATCGCCAAAATTCGGTGAAGACTCCACGTATCCTGGATCGAAACCACACCTTGATTTTTACGATCTGTCCTGGAAGTATCAAACCTTTCGTCTTGTTGAAGAAGAACGGACTGCCATGTCTCTCGAACGATACGCCGTACGTTCGAAAGGGCGAGTATCGCCAGTGATACTCGATAACGTAAGTTCCCTTATTCTCGAAGACGATTTCTCTTTCTATTTGTTCCTTGATCTTACCCACAAAAGTTAGAGACCACATGACAGGTTCGATGTCCACTGGCTCCGTTCTTCCGAAGAGAGATTTCTGCCAGACGAATTCTCGATCTTGGATCTTCATAATTGCCACCTGATCGACATCCTCACGCAGCTCTTCTTCAAGTCCTGTGATAGTTATCGGTGGCATTCGTAATAGAGGTAACTTCTCTTCTTTGTAGGCGTGTCCTTGAATAGCCAACATTGCCGTTTCTGGCTCCTTAGGTAGCAGCAATGCGATTTCCTTAGTAAGCTCGAGCTTACGCGTTTTTAGATACCTGCTACGTTTCCAGAATTCTTCTTTGGGTTTTTGAGTAGCGACATCTTGCTCCTTTGCTATTAGATCCGGCAATCCAACGTGCATTAAATCCGGACGAAGATTCTTCCTGTTAGGAGTCAAGAATATTTCCGGCAAACAAACATCACCACGATTCGGCAGGAATTCGGGCGTTTTCCAAAATTCCGATTCGTTGTGATACTTTTTGGCGATCATTGGCATGGCAGCGTGTTCTATCAGATTTTTCGTCTCCACGAAGGCGCGAAACCTTTCTGAGGAATTCTGTAGTAGTTGGTCGGCTTGCGAACGACCAGTAATAGATTCGATGTGACGAGTTTGTTTCTTCCGATCGGCAAGCCATTTCTTCCAATTTATGAAACGACGATCTTCCGAGAAAGATACGTCTCCAGAAAGTAGGTTATCCCTAGTCGTTACAAACGTATGGGGAGTTTTCTTCCAGATTTCGAGTGGTTTTTCAGGTTTACCGATTTTTCGCGCAAAGTCCATTCTCGAGGAACCAATAAATTATTTCTCATATCTTGTCTAGAGAAACATCCGACGTTTTAGCCTCTTGAATAGGAATCTAAATTTATTTTGTCTTTTAATCTGTTATTTTCAACTACAGTCATGTTTTCTGTTTTTCCACTTTTAAAGAAGTTATAACAACAAAACTTACATCTAAATGTTTCCTTTCCCCGATGCTTAATTAGTAATTAATTCTCTAGATGTATGTCATACGTTACTTTCGCTGCGTTCGCTTTGGGCGCTCACGTGCTGAAAGCATCATTCTATCTTTGCTGCTTCACAAGACTTCAAAGCGAACGTAGCCTATAGGTATATCAAGAATAGTTGTCATCTTGTTTTGACAGTTCATATGTGAAGTAGGTTAATAACGTGTTGTTTTATCAAAAGTTTTAAATTTTAAGTTTTAAATTAAATTTCGTTTAATATTCCAATTTATTAATTTAATTAAAATTAAAAAGTTTAGTTATAAAAGTTTGTTGGAAATTTTAATTAAAAAAATTTTTTTTTAATAGGTAAATGAATAAGCTTGGATTTCAACATGTATATATTTGCGCGTCTATGCCTGCAAATAAATAGTTTTAAAATTATATTTACTTAATTATTAATGATTAATCCTCTGATGTATGCCATATGGTACTTCGTATATGAGTTATGATTATCGTCTTTTGACAGTTCATGAAGTTTGGTTAATACTATTACTATTACTACTATGAAGTAGGTTAATAACTTGTTATTTTAGCAAAAGTTTTAAATTATATTTCGTTTAATATTCCAATTTTTTAATTTAATTTTGATTAAAAAAAGTTTGTTTTAAATTTTAATTAACAATTTTTTCATTTTAATAGGTAAGCATGAATATCAGCACGTGTGTATTTGCGGGCACATAAAATTAAAAATTTTATTTTTGCCAGTGATTAATTGAAAAATAATAAAAATATATAGCATAAGAAAATCAATAGCGCGCTTCTGTGGTCTTTCTTTAAAAATATACTTTCATTTTAGATATAGAAAGTGCTCTGTTATCGATAATGCTCGGTATCGATAAAATGTTTCAATTGAAGTTCGAGCGAAACAAAATTGATCAAATATTATGTTTGAAGCATTTACATTTAAATTTATCAATAATGTATATCACATAATATTGGCATGAATTCTTCAACAGGTGCAATACATATAATTTTAAATCATATTTTTTATATGGCTAAAATAATTTTATTATTTAAATATAATTTTTTTCTCATTATATATGTATGTATAGATTCTCACGAGCACAATGAAGAAACAGTTAGATTTATACAACTGTTGGCTCATACCGATGGCAAACTTAGATCACCAATCGATTTGAATATCAGCTACATGAAAGTCGTGAATCTAAATCCTATACAGTGGTTCAATTATAATGTCACGCCGAAAAAATTAAAAGTAACCAACACTGGATACACTGGTAATAAAATGACAGCAACGCGCAAATTTAAATGTTTACTTCCGGTAAAAAGTAATTACGTTTATTACTTATAGTCATGGTTAGCGCAACATGGCGCGAAAAAGAACCATATTTGTACGGCGGTCCTCTCGTCAGTAGTTATATCTTTTCACAGCTTCATTTCCACTGGGGTAAGACTGATATGGACGGTAGCGAACACCACGTCGATGGTGGAAGGTTTTACTTTTATTATATATGTTTATAAATTCAATTTTTTTATATGGCTTTAAAATTTAAAAATATTTCTTCACGAAGCATGCCAATGGAACTGCACGCAGTACATTATAAAAGTGATTACGGAACTAAATTAGGAGCACTTCGTGAACACGACGGAATCACTATATTGGTATATTTATTCCAGGTATTTTAAAAATATGTATCTTTTTTATCTCGAATAAATGAATTCTATTACATAACGGTTTTATATTAAATTATTTTTCAAACGTTAATATTATTTTTTGATAAATTTTCAAATATGTAATTTCAAAATTCGAATAGAAAATATATCTTTAAAAAATAATGAATAGGTATATATCTTAAAAATAATATTGTATTTAGTTGCAGGCAGCTCCTAATCCACTTCTGGATGATATCATAAATACGTTTTCTTTTATCCAAGCAGCTCATTCTTCTATTCGTTTAATACCTTTCCCTTTAACAAATATTATACGATGCTTTCAACGTGATTACTTCGTTTATTGGGGTTCCATAGCCATGACAAATATTAGAAATAGTGTACTTTGGTTAATAAGCAGAGAACCATTAGGAATATCTATTGACCAAGTAAGTTATGGCTAAGCTATCAATAAGAGAGTTAAACGATATTAAATAATGTATGATAGATTATTGTCAGATAATTAATTTATCTCATAATAAATTAGATTTCTCTTATTTTTTTAAGATTGCGGAGTTCCGCAACCTTTGTGACGAACGTAAAATGCCGATTTTGACAAATCGTCAACCGTTGCAGGAGAGAGGTGAGAGAACCGTTTTCCACGTATGCCCTAGTGGATCCAGATATGCTACACTTCTGCCAATTTCACACAATGTCAATAATAAATATTATAATTCGTGAAGACAGTATTAAGAGCGATGATAAATAATGATGCGCTGATTACATTGCACATTAAATAGCACTATTTATAAATTAATTATACAATTATTTATAAATACAAATTACACCAAATTATAACAAGAGAACCTTGTGAACATTCGAAAATTCAGATTTTAATGGAACTTGGCATAAATGTATTATAAATACATGAATTTAGAAATTTTCAATTGCGGCCCAAAAACGATTGGAAACCATCCTTCAAAGATAAAATGGCTTTCGTATTTTTTCGATATCTCGTAAACGAAATAGCGAAAAATGTTTTATACAAAAGTTTAATAGTAAAACAGATCAGGATTTGAGTTTTGCCACTTGCGGCTGTTGTATCAAAGCTATCCAGGCCCATACTTCAATATCTTCTTTCGATTACATATTTTATTTTGCCGAATAAAGTAAGAAATCTGTAATATATTCGCAACGTGAACAATGTGTGATATCTCGCTCGATGGTAGACCGTATGGCTGTAAAGTGGCCACATTTCTAGAATATATAAAATTCCCCACCGTCACCTGCGGAGCAGATCATTTTTAGAGTGCGAGGTGCGAACCACAGGCAAGCCTCCAAAGAAAGAATGTACCTGTAAAAAAAATTATTTTCATTATATTTTTGAAAATATATATTTTTTTTTTCAAAAAACGAATAGCACAGTTACATAGAGATAGTTTGACTACAAAACTTTTGTATTTTTTAATAGTTTATTTAGTTTAGGAAGTATATAAAAAAAAGCAAAAGTTTCTTTGAAAGATATTATCCCTTTGAATAGTTTTTAGACTGCAATTGAAAGTTTCTAAATTAATGTATTTATTCTCTTTACATTTATACTAATAAGTATCATTATAATCTGATTTTTTCGGATTCGCGAAGTTTTCTTGTAAGATTTTAATAAACCTACCGTTATTCAATTTATTCTCTCTTTTAAACTCTTTTAAAATCTCGTAAAGAATCGTTCATTTCCTTTTTCTGTGACGTCTCTTAATCCTTTCCTTCTCGAGATTGCACTCCGGATAGAAAGAGGCGCAGTCGACTCCACCCAAGCCCAGAATCGATGCTTTCACAGAGTCCAACATTGCCGACCATGGAGTCCTGTATAGCATCCTGCCCGACAACCAACTCATACCCAAGCTGAAAAAGAGGATATTAATGTTATCGATTTCGGGATATAGCTTCAAATCGTCGACTACTGATATCGTGTCGANTGATTCANGAGACATAATAATAAATTTGCATCTTATTTTACGTGTAAGATAAGATTCACATGATTACTCGAAAGTTTTATTACCTCCAAACGGGAATCCAAATTCTGCGATCGTCTTTAGTTTCCTTGGAATATTGATTATCCTCGCACAGTATCCTGCGCAGACAATTACCGGAGTCTGCTTCAGCGATCATAGCTGCTTCGATGGACCTCAAAACGCGATAGGACAGCTCGTTCAGATCCTCGTTGCTAATGGTAGACGAGGAAAGAGAAATTGTATTTCTCTTGAATCGTCTACTACCATTATTGTCCTAAAATTGTAAAACATTTTCAAACTTCTTCATCGAAGTACATGATGGAAGTTACATATGTGGCTCTTTTTTTGATGAAATTAAATATTGTTATCAAAAAGATATTTAAAAAAATAGTAGATTGTAGCTTATAAACAAAATAATTTTTGTTAATACCGTGGCATTCAAGCAAAGCTGAATGATGAATAGCCCGAATGCTAAAAATGCAAGCGCGGTGAGTGCGATTTCAAAAAAATCCCTAATCGACAGCTCATGGCCTTTTCCTTTGGAATAGGAGGGTTTATGTTCCTCTTCATGATGATCATGATGATCATGATGATCATGCTGATGCGGCGGATAATAGTATTCCTCGTGGATGGATGGAAAGAAGTCACTATGATGTGCATAGTGATCGCCAAGGTGATGACCAAACGAAGGTCCATAATGGATGGAATGATGTCTCGTCGACGATGACAGCATGTCATCTATTCATGGAATATATAAATATCAAGTCTCGACAAGTCTTTGCGGCGCGCTATGTCCCGCAACAGCTTCTGCAATTTACCTTCATGGGACGGTTCATAAACGCCCACTTTTCCATTCGATGGCAGAGGAGCTTGCATCGCGTATCCCGTCACCTCACCATCGAACTCCTCAATGTCATCGTGCTGGACATCTTGTTTCCTTCTTATTTTTTTACGGGGAGCATAGTGTCGATACACGTCGTTTAGTGTCGTAGTTCTATTATAGATATGTTAGAAATAAAAAAAAATGCTGTTATTCTCTAATAATATTTTGTAGAACACATCACAGTAAAATTAAAAAGGTAAACATTATTTTCAAATTAGAATATAACTCTTAAGAATGCACTTTTCAAATGTTTTTAATTAAATTTCAATAAAAATTTAATTAAACACTTAATTTTTGAAAAATATTTTATGTTAATCATTAAAAGTCTTTAATAATCTGTTGAAAAAATAAATTTGATGATGAAATTAATAATAAATTTTATAATAGAAAAATTAGTTTAATTATTTTAATTATTTAATATTCTAGTTAATATTTAATTATCCTAAAATATCAAAATCCTAAGTATAAATTTATAGGTAATATGCATAAGAGTTATCAAAGTTACAAGTAAGTATCATTAATTATATATACGTATATATTTAGATTATAAATTTAGATTATAAAATAGATTATAAAATATATTTAGATTATAAAATTTAGAAATTTTAATTCTATATATTTACCGATGCAACCAGTCTTTATATCCTGAGCTTCCTTCATCGGCCAAAAGTTTATCTTGTATTGTAATATTATCGTTGCCTAAGAAATTGTGATCCAAATTGTTGGTTAACAGAGATTCCGGATGTCGCTTTACTCTAGGCGTGCTCACTTCTTTGAAGATTTCTTCCGCCATGTAGCCATGACAAAGATACTCATTCATTCTTTTTCTAATTTCATAAATACGAATTAAATTGATATCAAACACATTTAGATTTTCAATATGTTAACTCTCAGATCAAATCGTACACATTTACCTATGATAATCCATCTTATGTAATGCGCTAACAAAAGATCCATCCACAGTTTTGTTTGCCACTGTTTTAGAGACACTATTTTTGTATTGATCATTAAATAAAAACGATCCAGGTAACAGATCCGCGGAAAGTATGTCCTCTTGATTGATGCAAAACTCATTGCCGTCGTCAAAGCATTCTTGTGCCGATATCGTACAAATTACGAAAAAGAATTCAAAGAAATATATTATTTCGTAAATTCGTAATGAACATTTTTCATCGCGTTTTGACAAATTTTTTAGCGCCATTCTAGTTGTGCTACGGGAGATGTCACTGAAACACGGAGATGACTGTGACTGAAGATAAGGCGACACGCTTTTGTAATAATTCGCTTGTCTGCTAGAAATAATTGCTTTAACCGTAACGTGGCCTGGGCTGCGTTAAAACAGTTTTATATATACTTCCGAGTACAAGAAGAAAGAATTGGGCGCATCTGATTGTGAGTACAATTATTAATGATTTTTTTAAATACCAATATATATAACGAGAGTAAAAAAGAGCGTAATAATAAATAAATAAATAAATTATATATGTATAACTAATTAAATTATAAATGTGGAAAAATTTAATATATTTATAATTTTGAATCTGTTACAAAAATTTATGCATTGGATAACATTATAAGTCTACTTTAAATTGTATAATTTACGTTAAAAAGAATATTCATTGAATTTATAAAAGTTATATTATCTAAATTAATTTTTTTTTATTTGAATCATCAGTCAAAAGGCTAACAAATTGTAAAATAAATTGTCACGCCGATATCAAAATCGAAAGACAAAACACCCGCATACCTGTTAAAAGCGGGTCGTGCATCTGTTTAGATTCATGACTAATCCCCCCAATTGGTGACAGCGCCCGCCGATTTAATCCGTAATCCGACACTCATGATTAAATACGTTTATTAAAAACCACTTACAACGCTCTTATGAATGTTTCAAGAACGGAGGGTCTGTCGGGACGTCCGCCCGGGTCGAGGTGGTAAGACAGGGTAATGGGGCCTTTGTTCCCCTGGGAACGCGCTCACCTGTCTAATATCTCGCGAGAGTGGCTATATCTGTACACACACCAAAAGCGGCCAGTTATACGCCGAGCTTACTGAAAATTAATCGCGCAGTTTCGAAAGAATCCTCGCGTCTCTCGCGTCTCGTCCTACCGACTGAAATAAACGTTTCTCACGCGATTATTAATGGTGTCGTAGTCGCGGAACTACCTGTATATTAGAAAAAAATATACAAAAAAAATTATACTTATCTAGCATCTCTTTTATTTATTTATTGTTTTTGAAAATATGGCAGTCAGCGTTTTCTCCTCAATTATAATTAACAATGTGTAGAGGAAGAAACGGAAAAGTAGAGTTTAGCGAAGAGATTGAGATATGTAATAATAAAATATTTGTAATTCTTTTCGAGCTTAATATTTTTAAGGTACACGATGCATGCTACGAAATATTTTCACCGGGGCGCGAAGGATGCGATTCTTAATTGCGCACAGTCGAGGCGTTCGCACTTCCCCTTTTGCGTGAACGCGACCTGCGGTGCGGTTTGTGCACGCGTGAGCTCACCCTCCTTTTCTCAGGTGTTTGATTGATCGTTTCAATTACGTGGCGCAGCGTGCATCAAACGTGAGAGTAAACTTCGCAGCGAGCAAATGGATCGTTTATTCGAAACATTTACGGGTGGACGCTGTTGTGGATGGCATATAAAGCAAATAAATCGCAAATAATCGTGCATTATCTAAACGCTGACGCTTCAAACGTGCCGGACGAGAACTATTCAGCGCGTTAATCAGATCGTATTTTCAAATGAAATGCCAACAATTTTCACATTGCGCAATCACGTGGAATTTAATTAAAATTTTAAACTTTCATGTTTAAACGATTTTCAGAAAGGCACGTAGCTATTGTAGAAGGCTTTGGAAGGAACGTTTAAGCGTCCACGCTAGTTTCCAGGAAGTAATGTCCGCGGTCGTAAATTAACGTGTGCGTTGACCATGTCGTTACTTCCTCTCTTCGCACCTAAGACGCGCCTTAAGCGCATTTCACTTCATGTATTTAAGATTCAATATTTGTCGCGGTCGCAAGTACGTGTAAAATGTTCAACCCCGTGTATAAGCAGCATGCAAAAAGGCGTGTGCAACGTGAAACAAGTGAACAAGTAAATTGTTTAATTGTAAGTAGAAGTAACCAGCTCTTGTCCGCAACGAGATAGGAATCTCGTTGATTCGACAATAATATCAAAGAGATTTTAAGAAAGAAAGGTTTAAGAAAGATTTGNACCAATTATCTTTCTTTCTTTGTATTATCTTATTCTAAATTTATCTTGCTCTGCATAATTTGAAAGATACATATTGCTTTTTTAAAATAAAATTTCCTACTTTTTCATACATAAAACAGAATGCAGTTCTTCCAAGTGATACTCTCAATCATAACTTAATACTAATATAAATTATTGTGTTTATATCGTAGGATTAAAAAGTTTTTTTTCTATATAATAGTTATGTTATCCAAATCTAAGAGGAGAGTATTGAAAGATTAATAATGACTGCGTTTTCAGAACACGACACTGCGTGCTGAGGTGTCTAATGTACATGAAAAGAATGATATACGCTCTTCCACAAAGACGAAATAACTCAGACGTGGATCGGGGAGAGGATCGATGACGAGGAGCCGCGCGGTAGAAAGGGCTCACAATCGCCATTGGTCCTTTTAGCCGCGGAAGCATGGAGCCGAGTGGATTTACGGCGCGCAAGGATGAACATTGAGATTGGCACGGGTAGCCCGGAGACTAATGGACGCGCCATTCGCGAAAATGGCCGCCACACCATGCCCCGTAAACAGAAATAGCACGATATAGTTCGATAAGGGCTATCATCAACGATGGAAGTTGAAGTCTCGGATAACGCGAAACAATGCAACGCAAAAGTTATAGTATTTTAGTTTCCGTTTGATACTTCAAAGATACTTTATAGTTATTTTCCAATTGTTGCTAAAAGATTTGTCTCTCTCTTTTTTTATAAAATAAATTATAAATAAATCTTTCACATATAGATATATTGTTGTCAAATCAGTTCAGATTTTTAGACAAGCAAATTTTGTATGTTATAATCATTGATTTGTTGCATGTCACAACCGATGAATTGCAAAGTTACATTCATGAAATACAATCATTCAGATAAGACGAAAAAATGTGACGTTTCTGACGTATAGTGAGAACCACTGGCCGTAGTTCGCTAAACGCGTGAAGAAGTGTTTTGCGGTACTTTTTCATGATGTTCTTCACGTGGCAGAAGCGTTTATCCATTGCTAAAGCGCGAACAGGAAAGAGAGAAGCGACCATCGTTTTACCGGCATAAAGTTTCGAGATAGAGGGGTCAAAGAAGGCGGTTGCTGCGCGAGCATCCTGCGCGTTTGGGACCAATCGGAGATCCACCTTTTGATCCCAGATGAGCCCTTTTTCGCTTGTGGCAAAATTCGCTAGTGCGCAAGCCGAATCGTCGAGCTCAAGCACTTTTTTTGGAAAGAACCATAAAACGCGTGAATGCCTCGATAAAATAGAAATATAAGAGATCTATCGTATGAATTTACAAAATTATGCCGTACCAATGATATCGATAGAAAACACGACGTCTTGATAGGCAGATAATAGAATATATGAAATAAATTACATTGAAGAAATAACAACTTTTTTGTATAATATTATGTAAATAAAATACATATATTTATAAAGTAATGAAAGTAATAAAAAATATATACGTTCTTGATGTTACATATACAGTTTTAATAAAAATCGTTGATGAATATAATTATCAAATAATTAATGTAAATCCGTGAATCTGAGAAATTTAAAGATTTCCACAGATATATTTTTATATTTATTTAAAAAAAATTTTTAACATACTTATATTTGTTGATAAAGATAGAATTCTCTTTTATCAATGATGTTAAATCGTGCTGAGTTTTGCGGATCATTTGACTGTACAAAGAAAAAGGCAAAGTTTTACAAATAATACGGAATTTGAAAGCTATTAGTTTGAAAATAGGAAATCTCAGCTATAAACTGCAGCGATCCCGCGATCCCTACTCCGATCAGAGATATCGAGTAAGTGGGGGTTTTCCGAGGTGCGAGATATTCTTCCTTACGGGATGACCTTCCCGTGGGAAGCTGGTGGGGATGCTGGGAGGTCCTTCTCTGGACCACAGACACGTGCCACTTGTCATACTTTCGGAAGTACTTGCTTTCGGACGGTTCGAAGGGAGATTAGTACGAGATCAGGTGTGATCGATCAAAGAAGAAACGCGTGTTGAACCGCTTACAGTTGACTCGCAGATATTTTCCGCGGTATAAAATATTCCATAAATTAAAAAATATGAAATTGTTTGATCTCAACGCGGCAGTAAATAATTATACGGCAAATTGTAATCGAGCTATAAATTTCTCTAAATAATTTACATTAATATCTGTGAAATTTAAAAGAAGAAAGAAATGTGAAAAAGTCACTGGATTAGCTTAGTCATCATCAAACGTAAAGTGTGCGGATTTAAATTATTATTGGAACATATGTGCCGTCGTCCAAGTAAAATTAGAATTGTCGACTGTAGCCAAGATCAATGATTTTTCATAAGATGGAACTCTACCAAAACCGCGAGAAAATGAACGATGCTATTTACGATCTTCGTCGGACACGATCGCTTCCGAGTGAGAACGAAGTCTTTTCGAACAACATCGAGAGAGGCTGTATGTCACCGACCGTCAATCGAGAGTCTATCGAGTATGCATCCGATTCCAGCTGCGAGGGTTACAGAGAATTTCAGAAACAACAGACTGAGAGAAGAAATTCATCCCCGATCGCGGCATCTAGCGCTTTTACTATTGATAGCATCCTCGGGAGAAATGAAAAAAGAGAAATCTCAAGAATAAATTCCGGTGATAAGGAGGAAGATCAAGACGAGACGGAAGACAGGCTAGAGAGTCACTTTGTCAAGCCGACAGCGATACCAGCCACACGTACTGGTATGTAAAATATCACAAACATATCCCGAAAACTAGATCATTATTCAGAAAAAAATTGTTTTTTTATGAAAAATAATACAATCAAATTAGAAGAAAATAAAATAATTATATTATTAACAAGAATAATAATAATTAAGAATATTTGATGCTTTTCTAAAGTTTTATTTCAGTAAAAATCTGAATATCTAAAAAAACATTGAGAAAATTTTTATGAGTCTATAATAATAATTTTAAAGTTTTAAAATTAAAAAAATATAATATAAATATAAATAAACAATGCATAATATAAATATATAGATTCCCGCAAATTTTGGATGAATTTGTAGACAAATTCGTGGATGAATGTATAAACAGTTATATAGATGTTATATTAATCATAAATTATATATAAAGTTTTAATTAAAATATTGATAATAAAGAGACAATCTGATAGATATATAAGCTTCAAACATTTACAAGAAAAAAATTACGATTTAAAAGAAATACGATTTAATAAATACTAAATATTTTAATGCACACGATTTAATAGATATAGAAGGGAGTTTGTATACTCATGCGGGATTGCCGTACTCTGAAGGCGCGCTACCTGATTCCTCGGCATATTCTGCAACATCACTCGCATCAGCCTCATTACTGTATAGTAGCTGGTTTGCTCAAACAAAGCCGGGACAGCTGTTTGGTTTACAAGGTAAGTTCATACATTTAGAATCTAATTTAGTTCCGCGAAAGCATATCAGATTTATTCTTCATAAGCTTTTTTCAAAGTCTTTAAATCCAGTTTACGTTTAGAAAAATTCAATATGTTGGAAAATAAAATCTATTGTATCAAATCTATCTTTGAATTGCGCGATTTTCAAAAGTATTCAATGCTATCAGTTAATTACAAATCAAACAAATAGTTATATATAAAAATTATATGCCATAAATACGTAGGTACTCAAGAAAAATACTCATGGCACTAGAAATCTTTTTGTTCATGTCTGAGAATCACTAACACTGTCAGAGAATCGTGACGACAAAGGACTCTAATTATTATCCACTCGTAATAACTTACCACCGTAATTCTATTTTCGCGCACAATGCCGGGAGAGGTATAAGATGGGCACCCTCTTTCTTGGCCTCAACGAGAATTGGATATTATACGAGGCGCCTGCGATAACAGCTTTTCGACACGCGAGGCACACATCAGTGGCCCAGTTGTTGCATCCCCCTGTTTTTGGCAAGTTATTGGCGAAGTATTAAATGGTTAGCCGCATAAAAATGCGTAAAAACTGCACATTTAACCAAATCTTATGATATTTTCCGGTAATGCGAAGCAAAATTTTAGTATTTTACTATTTCATTAAAATTTTTTTTACTTTCTTGATTTCTTTCAATTTCTTGATTTAGCGATTTGTTTACGATTTTTTTTACGACTACAACTTTGCAGATTTGCTACGTATTTGTTAAATTTATATAAAACTTTATATGAAACAGAATTGTCGCGTTACACGACAATTATTAGTTAAAATATATTCAAAGTGTCTTGCGATTTTGAGATAAAATTAAAATCCGCCATCGCGTTGTTTCTCCCTTTCTGGCTACTATCCGCCATACTGTTAGGAGCCCATTTATCAGCACCGTTGGTCTAACTATCTTCCACGAAGGTGTTAAATGTCTCTGTACACTCGTAAATCTTGGTCCCGCCGGTTCTTCTTCTTCGTCACCGTATGTATTCTCCTTTCCGGTCACTACAGCAGTCTTTCAATTTCTAAGAATGCGATCATATCGTCTGTGATTGTATATCTTTAACCAAATTTGTATCACATATTTTGATCTATTTTATAAGATAAAATGACTTTTAAAATGTCATAAATTAAATTCAATTAAATTTATTGTGTTTAATAATCACATTACATGTCTTCTGTTGGAAAAATTTTAAATAAACAGATATATTACGCTGTTATACAGCTGAAGAAATAAAACGGTTCTTGAATATTATTTGCACGGTATACATAGCAATAACAAGTTCTATTGAGCATAAGGAATTACGTGTATTGAAACATTTAAAATCTCTAAAACCTGCTGCGAGAGTTTTGAATTTGCATAATAGTTAACGTTACGCTATGAATTAAATGAATCGGTATATTTTAGATAATTAAAAGACAATTAGATCCTTCCTCTGAATTAGAAAAAAAATCCGAAACTTAACTACGGTTAAAAAACATTAAGACATCTTTTAAATGTGCGGCGAAGAATACTCGAATTTTTTCATTGAAAATTAATATAATTTAGGTATTTAAAATTATTCAAGACAAATTTTTTTGCATAGAGTATAAGTTGTCACATTCTAACTGTTAAAAACTGTTTTCCGTCGTAAAAACCTAACTGTTCTCTACAGTTGTAGACACGCTGGAAGGGTTCTGTAAAAACGCGAAGGTCTTATACAAATATGTGACATCTATTTGTTGACTTGTCGTGTAAGGGCCGCCCGGCTAACTGGTAATTAAATACGAGGAAAGAGCAAAAAGAGTTTCTATTTCTATATGAAAACATTATCTTGGAAATATCCGTCACGCGAGTCCGTGCTACTTTCAGGATTCGAACAATTGTTATGGAGAAAAGAAATTACTGTGTTATATAAAATTTATAAACAAGTAAAAATNATATCCTTATACTTACAGTGCACAGTTTCTAAATATGTAAATTAATATATCTAATAATATCTATATATATCTAATAATAAATAATATATTTTTTCTTACATATGTATACAATCGTATAAATTACTAATTGAGTAAAAAATAAATTGTCACGGAGGTAAAAAATAATAAAGTTGCATGATTTAATAAAAAAAGATTCTAAAATAGATAAATAATAAAAATAATTCAACTTTTCTTTAAATACATTTTTACATTATTTTGAAAGATTAAATAATATTCTTGTAATATAATTTTAAATTTGAAAATAAAATACAAAAGAATCATATGTATCTACTTCTATTAGTTCAGTATATAGTACTAAAACAGCTGCTATGTTACAATATTGCATTGCGTATTTGTATTCTAGCACGAATTATTCGCGGATATTTGCCGACGTGATTAACAATTACCCTATTATTTTAGCGCATCTAATTACGTTATAATGTCTCATAGCTGCTTTTCAAAGGAAATGTGTAGTACTTCTTTGCACTACGATGATAATCGCATCCAAACGTTCTCCGTCATAAACTGTTTGCACAGCTCGTTACCGCTTCGCCTCGATGGTGTTGACTGTAGGATGTCACACATTCCGCAAACAGTCCTACACTTCTCGGCGACGTTCTCGGTGATCCTAGACAGGATTTGACGGGTGGTGCTTCGAAATCGTAAGGTGATAATTGAGCCCGAGCTCGGCGAAGTTGGCCGTGTAATTAAGACGCGCGATTAGAATATTAAATTTTAATTAGCGCGACAATAAATCTCCGAAAATACCAGTGGACCTGTCAAGGGGCTTTCACGCAATTAGCAACGGCTACGTAGTTGACATTGCCGATCACGCGACATTCAATAATTGTTATTGCGACGAGGTAAGGACTGATTATTTTTGCAGCACCCAAACCGAGCGGCAGGAGGTCGAGGAAACCGGGTATCGATCGGAAACCGCGTCAAGCTTACAGTGCAAAACAGCTGGAAAGACTGGAGGCAGAGTTCAAGGTACGATCCGCAATTTCCCATTGTTCGTACAACCAAACCACATTATATATATTTTTTTTCATTTACATTTTTCGTAGATCGACAAGTATCTCAGCGTGAGCAAGCGGATGGAGCTGTCCAAGTGCTTAAATCTCACCGAGGTGCAGATCAAGACGTGGTTCCAGAATCGTCGCACAAAGTGGAAGAAGCAGCTGACGTCCAGGCTGAAGATCGCGCAGCGACAGGGATTGTTTCCACCGACGTATTTCCCGACCACCCAGTATCCCCTTCTTCCGTACTACGCGGCGCCCTTGATGTTCGGCGCCCCTTTATCGGACGACGCGAGTTCTAGCTTGCCGACCCGAGCCGCCGTATCATCTTCAGATACGGTCTGATGCAGTGCAGACTCGAACTACTTGGTCGATCGTCGGCCGGGCGACCGTGAAGTGCAATAAGACCTTCCGTTGGCCACTGCGAAGTCCTCGATGTTGCTGCCCCCCCTTTTCCCTCTTTTCTTTTTTTACATTATCTCATACGGGTATTTTTATTCTATATAAATTTAGATACAATTATAAGTAATTTATCTCGTAAAAATATGCGAGTAGAAGAGCGACTTTTTTCAATTATAATGCGTCTTTGAGATCTCTCGATAATATTGAAGCTTTGTTGTATATGAAACTTGATCATATATTTACGTTGCAAATGTTTCGTGCAAAAGTTTCATGCTAAACAGATGTATTTTAAATTTATTCATGCGCTTTTATAGTAAAGTAAGATTGTATTCAAGAAACAACCGAATCGGTGATTTTTTTTAAATTGTAAGTTGTTTTCTAGACCGATTATTTCTGTTGTACATAAAGTGCGATAATTGTAGATTTATGTAACACCTACGGGGATCATATAAAAAAATAGACGGCTGGATTTGCTCGTAATATTTCCTTTCAGTAAATGAACAAGTTTTGCATTCTGATGATATTCACGTAGAGGCTATGGCGGCGGTAATTTCACATTATGTACGATGTGCTATTTAGATCGATCTTTATATAAAATATTATGGATTTACGTAATGCATACGAGAAGATGTGTGAAAGATAGACGAGCTCTAAATTTACTCGCGACTTTACGTGTTTCCGGCGAGACAAGATTCCATCCGAGCGGCAGTCATGTGCAAGTGACGCGGAAGCAACACAAACGGCCGTACGGAAATATTGTGTGTAGGAAACGCATGAAAATAATATGGAAACGATATGGAGATGACGTTTATACAGACAACACGCCCGATGTCTCACGCTTTCTCTTTTTCCGAAAGGGCCGTCGAGAAAAGCCGTGCTTGTCCTCGACGAACTTACGAAACGAGGCACAAAGAAGCGGTTTAATTGAAGGGCTTAAGGTGCGCTGGGAGGAAAAAAAATTGCATCTCACCATTTTTAATAAAGAGCGAGGTAAAGAGGAAACTTCTTATCGTCCATCAAATTGCGTGGCGGAGAATCACGAGGGATGCAAGAGGGATAAGGAGATTTTGCGCTCGATGAAATAATTATGTGTACGTAAGACTCTGATTCGAACTGTCATACATAATTTAACGAGCCCCGCTTACGCGGCGCGTAAATGGAACAAAGCTTACGTGGCGGGGTATAATTTATCGACGAAGAGATACGGGCCGGCATTACATGTGTGTTATCGAAGCGATTCGTATGCAACGTGCAATTCAAATATACACTCGAGTTAGGGTCGCGCATCTCTATGTAAACTTTATGGAAGAGCCGCAGCAAGCATGTAGCTTAAAAATGAAAGAGGCGTATCCTGAATTATCAAACGCACGAGGAGAAAAAAATATATATAAAATAGTATTGAGAGGAGAGCGTCTACGAATAAGTACTTTTGCTTCTGGCGTCAATAAATTATATTCTATATCGCGAGAGCCTTTTTCCCTCTTTGACGAAGTACTGTGCGACAAGTTTCCTCCGCTTGAATCTCGCAGTGCAGAGGAACAAAGTCCGATGGAAGAAAAAAAAATGCCGGAGTAATTACAAGCTTTGAGCGTAGCCGTGAGCGGACGCTTAAGCGTTAAGATGAAGTGATATAATGGAAAGTTAATGGTTCACGATGCATATAATTATTCTTTCCGTGCCGTGCAATCAAACGTTAATTAATCCGGGTGAGTTCCGGGGAAAATTCGCGGCCTGGCGTTCCTCTCCCCGCAGCACCTCTCGCGTTTTTCCGCATTATCGTCGCGCGTGGCGGTCGACTTATCGGTCGACTTATCGGTCCCGCAGGCGGCGTGCCGTCCCGCCGGGCACTTCGTTCGCGTCAACCCCGGAAACACGGCAAACTTCTTGCGCTTTTTCGCAGCGTACGGCGGCAGTGGCCCCGTTTCTCTCCCGCGCAGCACCGCCCCCGCGCCCGCGTCGGGGTACAGGGTCTCCCGCGTCCTCACTTTGACGGACGACTGCACGGTGCGCACCAGCAGCAACGGGCTGCAGCTCTTATCGAGCGCCGGGGACGTCTCCGCGAGAAATTTATGAGCCGAAACTTGGACGCACTTGTCGGACTGCTCCGGCCTCGAGACGGCCGCGATCGCTAACGTGGTCTGAGCGCACAAGTAACAGCAGGTCTTCGTGGGATCCGCGATCGATGGCGGTGGCCTCGCCGGGAGGACCCGGTCCTCGGCAACGAGCTCTTCGTCGCGCGCCACCGGACGCGCGTCCACGGGATGCGGAATACGCTCCTCGTGCTCGCGCCTCTCTCTCCTTTCTCGCGCCTCATCCTCTTCCGCCATCATTGCTTTCCTTCTCCTCTCCTCTTTCTCTCTTCTTCGCCTCTCCTTTCTCTCTTCCTGAGTATCCTCCAAGGATACCTTATCGACTACCTTATCCTTATCGACTACCTTCACCGTCTCGTCTTGTTTATGCCTTCTTCTGGATTTCTTCGGGATTTCATCTCGATGGCTTATCGGGTCATCTCGATGCGGCACGGTTACCGGTGTATCGGTTGATACACCGGCGATTGCCACCGTATCGTCGGGCTTTCCGCACTTCTTACTTCGCGCCTTTATTCGCTCGAGAACCCGCCTTGTCGGCTTCCTCAAGACGCGGTCGGAGCATCTTTTCTTCGCGCGGCAGAATCTCAGACAGCACAGGCGCAGATTGACGCAGAATTTTGATCGGTATTTGCATGACGAAGATCGAGAATCGAGATCACGCGTATCAATACCTTTATAACAAGGGCAGAGAGAGCTTTGTATGGTTCGAGCTGGAGCTTGACAGTTTAATAATATTTTTGCATGAATTTTTATAAATTAATTTTCAATTTAGTACCTCTGTGTTTTTGTTCCGTCTTCTCGGAATTTCTTACATCTCGCTGACCTTCCTTTACTTGACTCTTGTTGACTCGATGCGCGACGTGCTGATCTGGCATCGCTGCAAATTTAATCCAAGGAATAATATCCCGATCCGACAACGGTAGTGAGAAATGATAACAATTATATGCATAATATACGAAATGTACATTAATGTGCGAGCGGAGCTGACAATTATACTTAGGGTTCCTTCGAGGTTAATTAAATTGTCAAATTAAATTGATCCATTCATTCGTTTTCATATGTATATCCCGACGTGCGTATACCATTGTATCGCTTTTGATGTATTAAACTCGGATGTATTTCGGGCTTTAACAACGAAAGGAGAAACGATACCATGGTAGCATGGAGAATTGAAAGCGGGACCGTAGTAGAAGCGCATCCGAGGAAATGGAGTTATTTTTCAGGTTGATTCAAAGAGTTGAATATACGTTGCTTACTGCTAGGTCCATACGTTGAGGAATACGCAGCATTTTGCGATAAATGCGTTTTGTATTCCGTTTGTACATTTTTCGAGGCAGATATTTGTTCCTTAGGACGTCGTGATGAACGATCGGTGTACCGAGCGACGTGTGCGGATCGATCCGTACTTACGGATTCATCCGAATTCACTGTCGGACGCATTTTCATCCAGACGGACTTTTTTCGGTTCCATTCGTTAAGTATTCAAATAATTAGCAATTAAATAAGTGGCCTCGGTCTATAAATTGCTGCTCGTAATTTACGTCTAATAAATTATATCTTCGGGTCGTCGGGCCTTCAGAGAGAGAAAGAGAGAAATAGCGTGGATGTTTATGTAACTTTATTGGCTCTCTTTTAACTCGACTTCATTAACTTTCAAATTAATTTAATTTTCAAGCCGTAATTAGAAAAGGTTATGTTCATTAATATTTTGCACTTTCTAAATAAAATATGAAGGAATGAAAAATACTAACGGATCTATAATTTCATTTTATATATCAGGTTTTTGCTTGTTACGAAAAAAAAGTGAAATTGGCGCAGTCTTATCGTATTTCGTCATATTGAAATATATAATACATTAGTGAAATTTTTGAGTTTAACTAAAACTGTCAACGACGTCATTGCTAAGAACTTTGCTGCGAAAAGAAAGGGACTTTTAACATATTTACATATTTGAAGAAACACGAACCAATTTGTTAATTAAATGTTCTAAATCATATTTTATTTAAAATATTTTAAATATTACATCAGAAGTATCATTGCAGTAAAAGAGATTTTCTTTGTTGCTTGTACATACAGATGAGAATCTATTTGCTTAAATAGTGTTTCTATTGACGTCATTTATTGTATGTGTGGTAAAGAACGATAAAATTAAAAAAGAAGCTCTATAAAAATAAAAATGTTAAATTAAAATTTTTTTAATGTAAAAATGATAAAGAATTAACGAGTAACGAGAGAATCAGGAAAAGTAGACTTTGAGAGTTAAACACGGTTAGTTGCGCGTGAATTAATAATGCGTTATGTAACATTTAATTAACAATTCAATACAAATTACAAATAGTACAGTTTGGCACTACTTTGAACTATCCTCAACGACACGACTATTAATTGAATGCTACATAATATTAATTCACGCACAATTAACCGCATTTGACTCTCAAAGCCTACCGTTGCTCTTACTCGTTAGTTCGAAAATCATTAGTTAATTATTTATTTGATAAAAATTTATTGGCAACAATTTAGCCGTGTATAAAAATGCGTTTCATGGTTATGAAAATTTCAATTTAACATTCGAGTTAATTTGATTCCTAAAAAATATTGTATAAAAATTACAATTTGCTACTGGAAATTATTGCCGAAAAGAAGACCAAAGACAATATTTGTCCAAAATTGTAGAAGATATCTCTAACATTTGCACAAAATTCTTTTTCGCTGTAAAAGTGTAAAAAAACAATTTTATCATCTTCTAAAAATATAGAACTATTCTTATTATCTACGTCTTAAAATTCAATCTAATAATAATTGTATTATATTAATTAAAAATTATAACAATTCGATTTAATTTAATTCAATTGATTTTGAGCCAAAGAAATTTTGCCGATTCACTTCGATTCAAATTTAAAGAAAGAAATAAAAACCGATTCAATTTGATTCGACGTAAAAATAACCTTGATTAGCATTTTTATCAGCTCTTCTCTTTCAAATTCTTGAAAATTTAAGAGTTTAACATATAAACACACATTTCTCCATGTTCCTAAAAAATTTTATCATTTAAATGTATAAAATCGCATTCGCTCTCGGCGCGTTAGACCGTCTCACTTATCATTCTTCAGCACGAAGAAGAAGAGTTCGCTTTAGCGATTCTCTCCAACTTCCCCCAAGCTGCAGCCTACATATGTAAATAAACATCGCGCGGGGTGCTGTCGCGCTGGCGATAACAGGTCGAGCGACGACGGCGAGCGCGACGCGGACGCGTCAATGCCGCGTGACGTCACCGCTGGAAAGCGCGATGGCGGCCGCGCGGCGCGGGAGCCGGCGCCACCTGGCGGCGCCGTTTCTCGGGCGCCCGGAGACAGTCAGGCGGTTCGCGTTCGCATCCGCGCACGCACATCGCAGCTGGTCGCGGTCGCAAGGAAGGCAGGCAGGCAGGCAGACAGGCCCGAAGGTGGCAGGACTGTGTCAGTGGCGACGGTGGCGACTGTTCGCGCGCGCACCGACTTCCCCCTCGAGAGTCTTGAGAGGCGAGAGCGAGAGCGTGTGTGTGCGCGTGTGTGTTTTGTTGCCGCTGACGATGCGTCCGTTAAATATCGAGTGGCCGTCGTTGTCGTTGTCGTCCTCGTCGCGCCGTGCGTGAAGAAGCCGAGCGGCAGCAGGGGCCCCCCCCCCTTCGTCAGCTGTTTGCTAGCCGAGCTACGGGCACGTTATCGGCGCGGAACGGAGCCGCCACCGCCACCGCGCCAAGCCGTGGGTCGTGGGGAAAGCGAGCGGAGCGGAGCGGAGCGGAGTGACGCGCGGCGTCAAGCTAGTCGCGGAAGTCAGTCTACGAGGGGCGGACCGAGGTTCGGTGCGTGCGCGCGGTTTGCGTCGGTCGACACACGGTCGTGCGGTGCCCGCGTGCGAGGCGCGATTTCCCCGACGGGAAAATAATGGCGTAGACCTCCGGGCCGCGCTCCGGAAACGAGAGTGAGAGAGAGAAGGGAGAGAGCGAGACAGGCGAACGAGGGAGAAGAGGTGGTGGAGGAGAAGGAGGAGGAGAAGAGCGACAACGAGGGAAGAAGAAAGAGAGAGAGAGAGAGGAGGAGACGCGCGCCGCGTTCATATTCGTCCGTGTCGTGGCGGTGGCCGTGTCGTGAGCGCAGCCGATCGCTCGCGTCGTCGTCCTCGCCGTCGCCCACGCAGATTACCGAGCGTCGCGAGTCGGTGGTGTGTGCAGTGTGCTGCTGGAGAGAGCAGGAAGGAAAACGAGTGCGAGAGGAGAGCGAGAGAGCGAGATAGAGAGAGGTGGTGCGGAACGCGTCGTTCTTTCCTCGTCGCGGTCAACCCTGTTGCTGGCGACCGCGCCGCGCCGCGTCGCGTCGCGCCGCGCCGAGCCGAGCCGAGCCGAGGCCCCCGGAGTCCGGGGGTTCTGTTTTGTTTGTGCTCCCTATCCTTGACGCACGGGGGTGGTGCAGGCGGGAGGAGGAGGAGGAGGAGGAGGAGGCGGTGGTGCAGCGAGGCCGACGCCAGGGATCCAGCGCGGCGTGTCCCACCTGCAGCGGGGAATATTGTATTACGATGATCAGTGACACGTACGGATACGTTCTCTTCCTGCTGCTGCTGCTGCTGGTGCCGTACATCGAGAGCGGTGAGTATCATCTTGTACCATTTTACCGTTATTCGCTATTTCGGCGCTTCCCTCCTCGTCCCCGTCGTTCCCGTCGCGTCGTCGGGCGCCGCGCAGGACGCGACCTGCTCGCGCGCGCACGTTCGTGTACGTATANGTGCGTGCGTGCGTGCGTGCGCGTCTCTCGTGAATCATCATCCTTTCACGAGGAGCCTGCTTGTCGCGTGTCTGCATACGACTCCTCCGACCGAGGTAGCGTGCGGCCGCGAAAATGCGTGAGAGAGAAACCGCGCCGCACGATATGTCGCGAGGTCACGGCTGGACCTCGGCCGCGGCGTCGTGAGAAAAGTATCGGAGTTGCGTCGGAAATGGATCACCTAAAAAAAACATTTTGACGTACGTGGAATCCTCTAAATCTTTTGTTAGAGGATTGTACTCTTATATGAGCCTCAAGGATTTCTTCTGAATGATGAGAAAAATAGTAAAAACATGATATTTGTCACTTTATTGAAAAAGTAATATGTTTGCTGTAAAATAGTAAGCTTAGAAAATGAGATTATGTAAAAATCACTTTGAACGTAAAATATTCTTTTTGGGTGATCAGGTTTCTGTCCTCTAGCTCTGGTTTTATTTTGACATTAGTCACGCTGTCTACAATTGAGATAACAGATAGCAGACTACACAGAGAGAAACGTTTCTTTGCATTTCTTTCGAGTATTTATTTGACTTGTAGTATTCATTTTACTAAAAAAACATTTGTATTTGTTTCACTAAAAAAAAACATTGATTATTGATGATGTGTTGAAATTCCCGAAAATTTCTGCATTAAAAATGAAATAAATATACATTAGGCGTTGAAGAGAAAAAGAGAGAAAGCAAAGATTCTAACAATAAATGCAAGAAATGCAAGCAACATAAACAGATCTATTATTTCATTGAATAAAAACTTGAGTGTTTCGTTGCGTTGAATAATATTGTTTCAAGGCTAAATAACTATTATTTGAAATAGTACTCCAAACATTGTCGATTTAGTTAGATTATTTGAAATGATCATTAAGTTCATAGATTTATACAAATAAACTTTGTTTTTTCAAAAAAATACTTCATTTAAAGTAATTGTATATACATTTTTTGCAAGTTAAACAATTGTATTGTTAGTTCAAACATTAGCTTGATTGGACTAATCCAATGATTAAATTTCTTTGATTTTAATCAAATTTATTGAATCTAAAGAAATATTTTTCTCTGTGCGCGCATATTTGAAATGTCATACTAATGTTACGCTAATTAATACAGAACAATACAAATAAGTTGACATAGTAAATACACGCATAAAGATAAATTAAAGTCCAATAAACATGTTTCATAATTCGATGTAATAAAGTTGTTATCACAATTTGCTATAACATGTATTATAACGCAAAAATGGAAACGGTCTACAATTCATGTAGATCATGCGACCAAATTTGCGACTAATATGAACGCAATTAATATACTCGCGCAAGACCAGTGTCATTATTGGTGCATTCATTTATTCGCCATTCTTTTGTCTGATATATTGCGAGCTTCTCCCGCGCGTCGTATAAATCTGCAATGAATTTCATTGTCCGTGGAATCGCATACAGAGCACAGTGCGGATTAACTGAGAAATAATCAAGTCGCATGTCATAAAATGTCTATTCTATCGTCTAGTTAATCTTGTTAGAGCAGAATTTACTGTGTGGCTTCACATAACATTTATGGTGGTTTTATCAGATGCAAAGAAGCTGTAAAATGCGCGTAATTTAAAAGCGGAATTTAAGAGCTTTGTGAAATTTTCACTTTATTATAACACGTTTCAAAACATATGATAACTACTCATTGTCTAATGCGTTTCCGAAAAATTTATGTCGGGTTCTGTAAAAACGTTAGAAATACGCACGATAAATCATGCAAACAATACGAAGATCCGAAAAGTATAATATAATATATATGACAGTGAAAACTGAATATTACAAAGAAATATTCGGATGGTCCAGGATTTACATGTACGCAGTATTTACATAACCGATTCAAAACTCAACTCGGTCTCCATTGTTATATCGAATCGATGATAACGTTGTGCAAATTTATCCATTCCCGTTTTTGAAGTCAGTATATGTATACCGTTTTTATCTCTGTTTAAACTCTTCGACAGAGAGATAATAAATGTTTTCTGCCGTGTAATAATATTAATATTGCGCACGTGTCGTTTATTGATAATAAGCGTTTTCTCAGATATACGATTATTTATTTTTCCACTTTTCGTTACAATATATCCTCCAGCTGTACAAAGGGCCAGTTATAATTCTTTCCTTTGAACGTTTTATATATTATGCTAAACGAAAATATGCTGGGAATCGTTATTTCCATCGGTATCTCCAACACGTTAAGAAATACCGTTGAATACAATCCTAAAGTGAGTCACAGACGAGAAGCATGAATCACCGTCGTAATCAGATCACTTTCCAACGTTCCAACGTTTCTCACAGCCGTTGCGGTCTAATAGAACATCGCTACGCGTCATCCAATTGTTCAGTTTTAACGTTCAAAATTGTTACCTCTCTCGTCATTTTATCAAAAGTTAATACGAACTTTTACTCGCCATTACGTTGCCCTTGGCAACAGCTCAGTTAAATACGAGCGAGACCACGCTTTATTTCTTAACAGTTTTAAACGTGAGAAACTAATTTTAAATTGCGAAACACGGGCGGAAACACTGTATTTATTCTGAAAAGAGGATGAAGGCACCTGCCGCTGTCCTGTTTGCCCCGTCGAGCTTTTCCGTGCCGGGAGAGACGAGCGATAGAAAATTAATCCTTTACGGCGGAATTTCGCAGCAACCGAACGGTCGCACAGCTAGAATAATCCGTGTTGTAAAGGATCCGTGCGCAATCGTGCGCCGAATCCGTTGCGAGACGATTGCGAAAGTTCGCTCTTTCTCTTTCTCGGGCCTGCGATGCGATGTGAATGGCCCTCGACGGAAGTTGCAATCAACGATCACCGCGCGCGCGTTGGACGATAGTCGTACGCGCGCGGTGCATTCGCGCGCGCGTCATCGTATTATTTACGGTTACGGGGAAGAATGAAGTTCCTGCCTTCCCTGCGCAGCGCAGACAGGCCGACGATCGTGCCGGACGCGCAATTTCGTGAAGGTAATTTATGGAGACGCTTATCCCTCAGTTAAACTATTAACGGCACGGACCCGAGGGGGAATTGAGATTCATCGGCGATCGTAAAATCGACGATTAATACGGCGATCTCGGGATAAAGTGTCTCGCGAAAATGTCGAGTCGTTTCGGGACTCGAGAAAGCGTCCGTCGTCCTTTTGTCGTGCATATGTTGCGCTGCCTCGTCGCGTTCCCAGCCGAGCGATCATCCGGAAGTCCTCGCGCGTGTAAGAATCTCGCATGTACGAGGCTCTCGTATTTCAAAGGATCACGCATGCCCGGGACTCGGGTAACCGGCTGCCGAGGTTCTCGGCGTTTCTCGCGTGAAGGACTTCGCGTGCGCGGAGGATTCAGCATTTGTAAAGATCTCGTACGTGTCGCCGGGCATCCTCGCGCGTGTAAGCAGCTTTTTATACGCGAGCCTTCACGACGGTGAGCGAGAACTCCGGCTTTGCGGAGAACTCGGAGCTCGCTTCGCTTTCGGAGTCGTTACGGAATTCGAGGATCGCTCCGCCGAATGCGCGGTAAAATATATTCTAGTGACGCGGTAAAATATATTCTAGCGATATATTTCTTCCGGAAAACACAGAAGCGAGACGTTGGCCCTATCTTTTTATCGAATTTAATTATTACCGATTTCTCGCGCTGCTCGTCGCGCGAGAGACGCAAGTCCGCCGCTTCGCTGGGACCTATCGGGTTCTCTGGTTAATGAAAACCTTCGCGGAAAGAGGAGAAAAAAAAAGGTACGTAGCGCGATGAGTTTTTGCTCGAAATGCTCACTTTGAGAGGCGAACGGAAGAGGAGAATGAGAGAAAGAGTGAGGGGAGGNGGGGGGGAACGCGAAAAATCGCTGGTTCGAGCGAAAGGCCGCTTTGGGAGGTTGCATTGTGTCCGGAATATGAAGATAGAGTTAGGGCGGATGGGCCAGGTCATTTCATTGTCCCGCGAGCCGCGTATCTCAAGGACAAAAGGTCGGTTTTCTTTTACGGACTTTTCAATTCCTCGTTGAACCACCTCCCTCTCCTCCCTCCCCCCGGTCTACCGGCGAACTTACTTCTCGAGATATCTTCAAGCGGGGCACGTTGCTGCCATCTTCATCTCGAAACGTTATACCGCGCGAGACGTGCGCTGCCGTTTGGCCCGAATAACGTAGCTCGAAAGTCGAGACGTTGCCTTTTTCACGTGATGGGAATTATATCTCGCCTCTCCTTCCTCCCACCTCCCCCCGTAATTGCGCGGGGACGATTCGTTCGCGGACGCGAGAGAACTTCGGAGGAACTTGGAGTCGTGGAATTAATTCACGTCGTTGGTAATCCCGACGTCTGCCGCCATCGCCACCGCCGTCGCCGCCACCGGCCCTTCCGAAGATCGAGCTTAGTTTAGTCCCAGTTTCTGATTTCTAACGTAATCAAGCCGATATTGCGCCCGCGGTCGCCGTAACCGCGCGCCGCATTCGGGACTTCCATTATTCCGCCCCGTGTCCCAGAATGGGTCTGGAGTTTCGCCCAGACAGCGTTTTGTGTTCAAGGTCCAAGTCGTGTCTAGCAAGTGTTTCGGGTCTCGGTTGCGCGAGACGATTGTAGTAATTCGTAGATTCTCACGCGAGCAAAGTTTCTGAACTTTGTGCTTCGGAACGAAATGTTTCTTTCTTTCTCTCTGTGTCTCTCTCCCTCTCTCTCTCTTAGGTAGGTTTTTTCAAAGAGTTATACACAGTATTATCGAGAAAATTATACTTTACGCTTTAAAAGAACTTTTGCCTTGTAAAACATACTTGGCGGGAAACGCCTCTCTTGATGTGCGCACTTTAGCAATTACGTCACAAATTATTCACATTCGATAAACTGCTCGAATGAGCAGGAGGAGATAGAGAGTGCATTTGTTTCTGAAACAAGAATGCGATTGCGTCATACATTGGCGTCGCCTGGTGCTTATATTCTGTGATATTTTACATTGTCATCAGCTTAATAGTTTCTTATTATCTCTCTCATACACACTTAATTACTTTACATTTTAGATTATTTGAACTTTGTGAGCGAACAAACGATAATGAATGATAATCTAAATTGTGAATTGAAAGTTGGCAGTTTCACTTCTGTGAAGTTAATCTTTAATAATTAATGTTAACATTAATTAATTAACATTTTATTTTTCATTTAATATAATTAATTCTTTAGTTATATCAACATTTTGCTAATAACATTTGTATTAACCTTCGCAAAGATGATATAAAATGAAAGTTGAGACGTAAAATATAATTATTTACGGATTTTTATATTCAAAATTATTTATTAATATTCAAATTTTTCATGTTTGCAAAATCTCAGCAGATCTCGTAATGCTCTTGTAGCATATAATCATCCTGGTCTTTATATTCTTTTTTAAATTTGCAATATTGCTCAGATCCAAGATCATTTTATTGCTAATCAATTGGGAAGTTGAACTATTTTCTTGGCGCGTTTTTCAGAAGGGAAAACTTTTATCGAAGCCATACTTGTTTAGCGCTAGAAGACGTTCTCCTTGCACGATGTTTAGCGAGATGAACTTTCGCGGGAATTCAGGGAACGGGGGATCCTCGGGGAATTCGAAATTCCCGGAGATCAAGGGAGATCTTACCCCCCGAGGTTATTCTGTATTCAGGGATATAGGTGGCCACCGCAAAACTTCCCACTCGGCATTCCTGGCACAACCGCGTTATTCGACTCCGCTCGCAGAAGGGTTTATCCGTGATGCCTACACGCGAGAACATACACGCTTGTTCGTTTGTGTGTCGTTGCGCTGACCTTTTCTGAATTTCAAGCTTGCAAATCTCATCCTCGCTCGCTCGCGAAAAAATCCGGTTTGACAGTCGCGGATATGGCGCGGTATAACATATTTCGCTTATTTGTTTATTTAAAGCTTGGTAACGTAATTTTATATAAATTTGTCCTTATAATCGTTTTTATATTTCTGATCTTTATTTATCGTGCGAAATACCATTTAAGTTTTTTTTTTTAAGATTCACAAAATAATAACTTGGCTAGAAATATTCTTTTCGTAGAAATTGAAGTTTTTTTTATTCAAGTTTACTGTTTTGTCAGTAATTCAACAAAAAAAAATTTGAATGACACAAAGATAATTATAGAAAATACGGAAACAAAATATAAAAAAACTTGTGTCTTATTTCTGTGGTTCAAGCAGAATCCATGAGGCAATTTAAGAATTACGTTTGAGTTTTCTCGAAGACTTTCCGTTGGGAAATTGCACGTTGATCCAGAAAAAGACAAAAATGTGAGATAAAAGTTAAAACATGAAATATTTTTATAATGAATTTTATAAAATATTGAATGTTATCTTTTCTATTTCCTTTGTATTTATATTAAAATACTGTCTTTTAGTTAACAGTTAAAATAGTCCAAAAATCACTTTAAAAAATACATCAGAGTCAAGAAAATCTTAAATGAGAACATAATTGTAATCTAAAATCTTGAAATTAAAGAAATATCTCATTCTTATATTAATTCGAGATAATATTACATTATTTCGGTTTTATTATTTTTATTTTGCCTTTATTTTTGTCGCGAGAAATATTTGTTCCTTACTATTTCGTTTCTGACTCACTATAACTTTGAGCCGATTGTCTGCAAAGACAAGGAGAGGTAAGAACAGAATTACAAGGAATATCCGAGTCTAGGTTGACGAGGTATCGTTGTGTAGCGGTGATGGACGATCGAGAGCCATCGAGAAGTCGCGGTTCGCGCTAGAGAGAATGGATTGGAAGGGTTCTGGAAACGGGCCAAATGCCTACTTCGACTCGGTTCAACTTAGGTGACATGCGAAACTCGGTCTCCGTTTAATCAACAGCTGATTTATGCTCCGTTAGAGAAAGTGGGCGTATATACTTCTGAATAAATACGCGCCGCGTAAAAACTGCTTTACCCGGCTCGCGTTCCGGAGATTGCGAACTGACGGTGAAAAGTATCTTTTAATTTGTAAATTGTTTGAACTTTCCGAAGAACCGAGCAATCAAGTGAATCAGCTATCTACTAATTAAAAATATATTTTTTTTTATTAAAACGAGTTGCTAAGTAAATGAAATATATTAATTAAATTGCGTATATATTTGGAATTATGAATAAATTACATTATTGCGTGAATTGCTTCACTTACAAGACTCTGAAAAATTCGTTTCTAATTTATTCTCCTATAAAAGTTCTAGATTCGTAGTTATCAATGCTCATATCGGTAATAAACTTAAATGCGATTGCGAAGTGGCGAAGTTTAGTTGATCAAGGTATACATTTATGACCGCGCTTACATAACGCCTCTCGCGCGCATTAATCACCTTGCAACTTTGCCGTTCATGGTCGTGAGAAATATGCTAGATCACTCGGTATTCAAGGCAAATCTTACTGTACTTTTCTCCACACATACTTATGCGTTCGATTCGTGCGATTACTCTCATTAGATGCCGGTCTAATCGTTGTGCCACGTAGCATTCACTACGCATGATATAGAAGCCGGTGGGCTTGGAGGAGACATGCGAGAGAATTAAAATTCTCGTGCTGACTTTATCATCTCGCTCGAACCTGCCGTAAATGCACATACAGGGTGTCCGTAAATTCCGTCCGTTTTTTCTAAACTAATTCGCGAAAATATTAAACAAAATCAGGATACTATTTCCGAATTATTTTTGAAAATAAAAATTAATATAAATATTTATTCAATTTATAAATGATTATATGTGCAGGTGTAATGAAAAAAATAAGAGAGTTTAGGTGAAGCCAAGAGATAAGAAATATAGCATTGAGTCATAAAGAGGAAATTCTTTTCGCAAAAATTATAACTGTGATAAAATATATATCTTAACTTATCAACTATTTACCGTTGACTTATATCGATTGAAATAACAACTATTCCTTTCATCTCCTCCGATATCTCTTCTTAAAAAGACACCCGATAAGTGTAAGCACAAACTGGCATTTTCATCCGCGTTGATTATACCGTCGCCATATATCGTTGCTCTGCTTGAGAATACTTCCGAGTTCATTCACTCGTCCGTTTCGTGATTGGAATGACAGTTCTTTTAGTTCATCAGATGCTAACTGAATAGTTTGTTGTCGCTTAATTTCTTCGCGTATCCGCAATATTTTTCCTATATATTTTATTTTCGAGCATCTTATTCAACAACAAGAAAAAATCTCACAGATAAATATAATTGAATAATTTAACTTTATATTTCAATGTATAATATTTATGATTAAATGTATAATATTTATTCGAAGTGAGTACATTAATCAGCAAACAATATTTTATTAAAACAATCTGGATGAACACATTGAATTGAATTATTTTTGAAATTATCTTTGATTTTGAAAAATTTGAAAATTAATCTTGACATACATAAAGATTTTTCAATAATTTATTTTCCTTCAATTTTCCATTTTTATCAAAATGCAGCCTTGATATCAGTAAGTTACGTAGCAGGAATTAAATAGGAAATTTTGTATCAAACATATCATCATATTAAATACTATCAGACAATTTGTTTTAATTCCGTGCATACAGCAGTGCATACAGCATAAAATAAACAAAAATATCACGCGTTGAATGTGATTTACGTTATTTTGCTCAAGAATTAATCGCGTCAGACCGTTGGTCAATAAATTCTAACGCGATACGCATGATGTATTATAATTATGTCGTTGTTCTTGGAAGTCTTTTACTGTTAGTACTTTACCTCGATGAATGAAGTTGTTATCCTCCAGTCTACATTTTTTTATGTTGGCTCTGCGAGATATAGTTCGATATTACAATGTCTTTGATGATTCATCACAACCTCAATATTATCTCGATAATTTAGTTTTAGACTGTCATGATTTCAACATTATTTCCCGTTGGCATTACTCAATCTTGAGTTTTACGACGATTGCTGTTTTAATGTTTCTTGAAGAGGGAATGCATTCTTTATTTCGTCGTATTTTTTATGGTTTTATTTTTACACGAAGCGCGTAATTGCTCGAACGTACTTGAAATTCGCTAATCAATATGAAGCTGGTGTTGCGAGGCTTTTGCTTATTGAGAAATAATCTACGCAAATCTACGTAAATCTACGCAAATAAATCCGAACGGCGCGATGTTAACATGTCATATGGATTTCTTCTGATTTCAATATAAAATTTAATTAAAATGTCGTTTATTTACCATTTATTTACCGTTATCCATTCAAATAAATTTGATTTTCTACAAATACATTAGTTATTTATTTTATGCAGTACAGTTTTATAAACAAATACGTGAATTTTAAATGTATCAATATCATAATACTTACATTCTATATATTAATATATTTAAATTTTAACGTTTATTTATGTAGATATATATATGTAATAAGATAAGTTTATATATTTTTTCCGAAAGAATTCTCTTTTCTAAAGATATAAGTGATATATCATACTTTTTTCCTCATAGACAGCCTTGATTCTAATAAAAAACTTGAAATTGTAATTGTATGAATCAGTCCCAGATCACAGTGGATTTAATTAAGCATTAAATAGCTATTAACGTATATTTATCATGAATGTGTTATTGAGGATAAAGATACCTTTGTGAATTAAATTTCTGACAGTTAGAGAATTAGTAGAGCTCCGAAGTGTTTTCTAATGCTAAATATTCGCCTTTACGAATAGAATGAGTCTATTATTATACATTGTCTCTCTTTTATTAGAGATAAAATGATATCGTTAGGTTTGACAGTTCGCATTAGCAATTCTAAATTCGGACGCGCCTCGATCGCCCTTTTTTGTTGATCTCGACATTCTATTCTTATGGGGATTTCTCGCGTTTTAACATTATAGGGACCATCTCGAGGGATTTAATGGTCCGTGGATAATGCTTAAAAGTTTCGCGAGCCTTCATAGGCTATCTGGCCGATGTAAATCCCGTCTATCTCGTAATCGAAATCCATGCCGGCGGCGGTGTTCTTCCCTAGACGACAAAGATCCTTTGTTCCTGACTTAAATCCCCGAGTGTAACCGAGAACCCCCACGGCCCTCAGGGCTCCCAGAAGGAACGAAGTCGCAAAAGGGAGAGATGTTGCCAACACTTTATACCTGCGCCTCAACGCGCGCAGGCGAACTGCTTTATGCGAAAGAAATTGTGTCGTTGGAGGAAAAGGTGCTCATCTCTGAATACTTTACGAGAAACGTTCAATTGTCACATTTGTTTAATTATAACATTATAAACATCGTTTATTCTATTTCAATGATTTTTTAAGACACATGGATATGAGTTGATTGCGTGTTTAGGGAAATATAGCAATTTATATAACCAGGAAGTTAATCAATAGTTACACAAAATTCTACACTGTTCATTCTTATGGGTTGCCATTATTCCTATTCAATATTTAGTTAATTTAATTAATTAAAGCAATGAGAAAATTAACAGTATATTGAGTAGGAGCAATGCTGACCCATATCGTTAATTTATCTAACTTAATCTCCATATTTTAGTCAAAATTAATGACATGTTGAACGGTAACAGTGGCGACCTATACATAACAGTGGAATAGTTAGAAACGTCTCAAATTGATATAATTTGACACTAACATGAATTTAATAGGATATACAAGATATTCGTCAACTGGTTTTATTTAATTTGGTTAATTAATTCCGATTTGTTAAATAGATTACATACGATGTTTCTATTATTCTATAATATTCTAATATTATTTTATGTTTTTTTAATGGAATTTAAATGATGTTCTAAACTGTATTCTAATTATTTATTATAAAAGCCATATATGCATGTATCCAGGATATCTCGGCACACTTATCTTGTTCATCACGAATAACTATTATTCAGTGTTGTATAAAAAAATTGTTTAAACAAAAATGTTTTGTTTGAAAAAGGCTTCTTGATTTTATAAATACCTTCTTTGCATCTTAAGATAATGGTATCATTTTTTAAAAAATGACATATTATATTTTTTATTAAATATTTTGTTTCGTATTATTAGGAGAAGTTCAAAAACATGCGACATGTATCATTGTTCGCATTGAGAATTAAATATTAAGGGAATTAGGTATTAAGGAACACAACGCAAATTTGCACAATACAGCAAATACGCCACTGAATGCGTATTGCTTGTGTTGTGCATAGTCAGCAATAGCATTAACAATAGAGTGCTTAACTGTTTTGGTTATTATGGACCACTTTCAGTACCGTATTTGTTATATTGTGCGAATATGTGCTGCGTTTAATATTTAAATTCTGAATTTCTATATTCCCAATACAATGATATATGCTGCACATTTTTGAACTCCTCTTAACAAGACGAAATGAAATATTTAATAAAAAATAGTAGGCAATTTAAAAAAGTGTTTGACGTTATTACAATTCTCTTAATGGTGAATTAAAATAGGTCATTATAAAATAAAATCGAGAAATTGAAGTTTGAAGTAAAACATTTTTGTTTAAATAGTTTTTATATAACATTATTTTATATAACAATAGCAGAACATAATAGAGTTATAGAGAGAGAGAGAGAGAGAGAGAGAGAGGGAGAGGGAGAGGAAGAAGGAGGGGGAGGGAAGGAGAGAGAGTCATTGTTAAATAAATTGTATTTATATTAACTAATTATCAAAGCAATATATTTGTCTCTATTAAATGAATTTAATGATAATCGGATATTTCCCGTCTATACGAATCTCATAAATTGCGGTTTATTGGACGCTGGGGGTTGATTGAGGCGAGTTAATTCTCGATATCCGCACATCGAACGCCGTGCATAAGCAATCGACTGGCGGAGTGTCGGTGCCGAGGCGAAGGCGTTGTTCTACCGCCGGCCAAAGTCACTGGGGCATTGTAAATTTTCCATACATGCCGTACGGGCGAAACAAACCACCCTTCTCGACCACCCTCGCTTTCCTGGAAAACACCCTTGACGTATCGGCCGCACAAAATGGTACCTACGGCAGCTTCCCGCATCCCGTATCGACCCTTCTTTTCTTTATGTTCTCGTTAACCCTCAACTTATCATGGCTAAGTTTAGGTAACGTTAGCGTTATGGTAAGTAAACCATAAGAAAAAAACGCGGCATTGTATTTTATAATTGGAAAGCAAAGCGCAATATTAATTCTCCACCTTTTTGTCATTTATCTTTAGATACCCATACGTAAAGTTATGAAAGAATGAAATTTAACGATTAAATTTTTATAATATTTGACAGTAAAGTCATTTTTTAAATGAGACAAGCTTTATATAACTATAATACTACAAAAAATTTGCACTTGTTAAATCTTCAAAAGTCATGAACGTTTGCTGAAATCACTTTTCATAACTCATTTAAACGTCATATATCTAAAGAAAGACTCTCATTCGGTGTTTATTTAGAATTGTTTATCCAGTGCGTGATTATCAAGATCGAACAATGGAGATTTCTGCCTCTCTACCCGGTTATTCGCTTTCCTGCTCTCCCTTTATGTCCCAGTCCCAGCAAATACTGTGAAGCAATAAATTGGCCGTCCCTTCCTTCCTTCCTTCCTTCTGCTCGCCCTCTCAAGTCGTTTCACAGCTTCGTCGTTCTAATGGTCTTTATTACCGGCTCGTTATAGCTCGCGCTTTCGTTAATGTTCGCGGAAAAAAGAAGGCGACGCGGGCCGGGGAGAGGGCGAATGTGGATGGGGCCAGGAAACGGGAGACGAGAACCCATCCAGCCGCGATGTTATGCCTGCGCGCGCGTAATTAAGTTGAAAAGTTTCGTGTCCGGAGTTGTGCATAGAAGAGAGGGAGGAAGGATTCATCAGGGTGAGCAAGCGGACATTCGGGACCGCCACAAAACGTTCGTTTAACGTGCCAGCAGTTTGAGGGCTCCCGTGCAATTTTGCGGGCTCCTCGCCAGCAGCGTAACCTGCTGGCGAGCGCAACCGCCCGCGCGATGGTATACACTCTCGCGTATAGCTCGAGTTCTCGACAAATTTCTGATCGCGTTAACGCCGCCCGCCGACGATACCGATAACGGCTCGAGTTTGCGACGCAAGCTGCAACGGGCTGCGCGGAAAGTTTGATACCAGCGAATGCTTCTTGTTTCTCTCGCTCTCTCTAGCAAGACATCTTCTTTCTCTAATGGCTCAACGCTCGATGTGTAAATTACAAAAGTTCGGGGTGAGAGAAATGAAGAAGAAAGAAAAATGAGGTGAAAAGAGAAAGGTGGATGAAAGAAAGAAATGTGCGCGTGGCATAGAATGAGTGTCATATCTGTTGACATATCTGTGCGGATATTTATTGATACAACATGTCGCAGTAATAACCATATTTTTTTTCGATTCCATTTATACTTGAATTTACATGACAAATGGCTCGTACAAGCGCGGACCGTTCAATAATTTTCCATGAGGATATTTTGTTAGATGCTGACAAACGGAACAAATATTTCAACGATTTCGGAAAAATGTTTATCTGTATTAAACGTTATGGATTTCTTTTAAACAATTGCAGAGAGAGGGGAAACAATTAATCATTCAGTTTATTCAATGTACTTCAATATATTATTTTCGAAATTATTTATTTTCGAAATTATTCCTTTCTATGTAGAATATAGAAATAATATTTGTTTAACTAACTGCGAGGGGCATATCGATAATATGCACCATAATGAAATCAATACCATAATAATAAAAACAAGTTTACAATTTTGAAGTCTTTGAAACTCTTGTATGATTGAAACATTAATATTAAAACAAAGCTTGTGTGTGTGTGTGTGTGTGTGTGTGTGTGTGTGTGTGT
>JAJVSH010000022.1:1110244-1175274 GCA_021460005.1 Tetramorium alpestre | reverse complement strand
TATATATATATATATACATATATGTATATGTATTCTTAAACGAATTTTTCGCTTAAATTTCGCAAAAATAATTATTTTAACGCGGTGCGCGATCTATATTGGATGCCCCTAAGAATAGATATTCGAATAGATGATGCGATGAAATAATAATTGAACGAGAGAGGAGCGCTTATCGATCCGTCGCGCGGACAGCTGCTCATAACTGCATGACATAACTACGCGGCTCATGGGATAGCCGTATCGCGATAAATGTCGTATAGTATTTATCGTTTTCCACCAGACATGTGCGGCTCGATTTATTTTGTCATTCCACGATCGATTAACACGCGTAAGTATCGTGGCGCGCTATTTCCGACGCGATAACAATGAAACAAAACCGTATTATTTGGTTATCTACGATAAGCACACCTTGTAATCATTTTGCATTGTGCAAAACTCGTTTACATTTATTTTCTCGATTCTTTGAAATTGCTATGAATTATTTTACACACAGGGAAACGCGAACATTAACTTATGTATATTAAAAAATGTACATAAAAAAGAGATTTTAATTATTATACATTCGTCTCGGGTTCATTTAAAAATGGCAAAAATTGCTAATGATAGAAGAAACAGCAGATTATTTCATATTAATTATAAAAGATAAGAATTAATTTACCAAAATCTAGTCATGCTTTTTACTGGCTTTTACTTGATATTTGAATCCGAGCACGAATTTAGATTTTTCTGCAAATGCAAAACGTATTAAAATAAAATTAGCATTTTCCAGGTCAGTGTATTTTCTTGTCTCTTAACGTGCGCATTTTAATCGCGCGCTCGATAGTCATTTATCATGTGGTAATAAAGAGAGTTTGAATTTCGCGAAACCAGAAATCACGCTATAATAATGCGAATTCTAATAAGCAAAGAAATGTTTTACTTTGACATCCCGCTCGAGATAGGAAGAGACAGTGATAGATATTACCCTCTTAAGAAGTTCGCAGGTTTCCTAATGTCTGCAGGTAGAAAGTTGGAGAAATCAGCTTAAGCGCTCGATTTTTATGTTTTTCTTCGCGCCAAGATAAAACGTTAAAATGTACCAAACGGGCTATAACCGCTGTCCTAAATCCGTTCTGACCTTCTTCACCATCGTCGATCGCCCGTTATAGTCTAGTATCACGATAGCACATGTACATGAAGTTAGCACCGATATTTTATTTTTTAAAAATAATAAAAATTGTGCTGTATTGTACTAAGTTTTTGCTACATTGAGCTGCAAAAATTAATGACATATCTCAAAAGACAAAGCATCAAATGAAAAAAATTATTTTTTTGCCAGCACCGTAATTTTCTTTTCAGCGACAAAATAAAAATTGTGTTTGATATAATGTTAACAACCGTATATTGTGCAGTAAAAAATTCCAATCATATTTCTTCTCGTTTTAAAAAGAAATATAAAACAAAAATCCGAAAAATCCACGTGAGAGAATAAAGTGCCTTTAATATCATTGAGTTGCAAAAATCTCCAGTTGTGCTGACTTGTGCTAGGCTAGCACAGCTCGAATATGCATTTCTGTCCGTATCCGATTACAAAGACGAATTACGGATACGAGTTACGCGTACGAATTATCTATCCGGAATTGTCTTTTGAGATATGCGATTAATTTTTACGGCACAATGTAATACAAATTTAGCACAGCACAGTACAATTTTTATTTAATAAAATTATATTATCCCTGTCTCGCCGTAATAACATCAACAATGTCATTCGAATTTCGCTTGTATAATTTACACCGCGGATAGTCCTTTATTTTCCAAATTATGCGCTCGGACATCAATATGATCGGCGAAGCGTTTCTCTCATCTCCATTCGGAGACGGCCAGCGATCTGTCCTATTATTTACCATATTTGGTAAGTCTTTCAGCTCTACTTCGTGGAAACAAGGACTAAAATCTGCTCCGCGATCCGGCGTTTGTTTACATTTTCAGTTCTGCGAAGAACGTCGCGCTCGGCCTAGCGCGCTCGCTTTTTTGCAGAGTTTTTCGTCTCTCGCTCGAGGTGCCTCGTTTTTTGGTTTCCCAGAAAGAAACTCGCGAAGTCGATTCTCGGAAATGTGTCCGAGGTGTTCTTCCTCTTCCCATAATTTTTCTCCTTCCAATTCTTTCCAAAATTTCGGAAAGCACTTTAGTTCTGTCACGGAGATCGGAGCGCGAGGACGTATCGTTAATGCTCCGCGACCGCGCGACTCTTCGTCCGTGGAAAGTGAACACGTATATGAATTCGGAAAGTTGGAAGTGTCGAATCGGGTAATGGACGATCGCCTCGGTCCTTCTATTACTTTATATCGTGATAGTGATATTATATTTTTGAAAAATAATTGTGAGAAACATACAAAGCGCGGAACATTCGATATCTCCAAGCGCGATTCAATTCGCACTTCGTTTGCTTAATGATTGCTTAAAAGTACATAAATCTTTGTTTTCGATGTAAAAATTGATTTTTAGATTTCAAAAGTGATAACTCGAGTCTTGTTCGCGTTTACATTTTGGTTATCTTTTTCGAAAAGTGTACTTTTTCTTGATCCCATTATGAAGATATAAGACTGAGATCGGATTACCTACTCTTCATGAACTCTCGTCTTTTAATCTGTTGAAAGTGAATATCACGGACGACGAACTGTCAAGCAGAATCGTCGTCGAATTAAACAACAGGCGATCGTCCGGCGCGTTTGCTAATCCGCGCGATCGTCTTCGAAATTCGAAAATCACGTCGTGATAATAATCTAATCTTTCGTTAATTCGTTCGGTCGTTTAGTGCACCTACGGTGTATGCCGCTCGAGTGATAGTGGTAGTGCAAGCGTATAGTAAGGTCATTCAAGTGATAGTGATAGTGTAATTGTGTGAAGTGAGGATACGAGGAATTACAGAANTCGTCCGTGGAAAGTGAACACGTATATGAATTCGGAAAGTTGGAAGTGTCGAATCGGGTAATGGACGATCGCCTCGGTCCTTCTATTACTTTATATCGTGATAGTGATATTATATTTTTGAAAAATAATTGTGAGAAACATACAAAGCGCGGAACATTCGATATCTCCAAGCGCGATTCAATTCGCACTTCGTTTGCTTAATGATTGCTTAAAAGTACATAAATCTTTGTTTTCGATGTAAAAATTGATTTTTAGATTTCAAAAGTGATAACTCGAGTCTTGTTCGCGTTTACATTTTGGTTATCTTTTTCGAAAAGTGTACTTTTTCTTGATCCCATTATGAAGATATAAGACTGAGATCGGATTACCTACTCTTCATGAACTCTCGTCTTTTAATCTGTTGAAAGTGAATATCACGGACGACGAACTGTCAAGCAGAATCGTCGTCGAATTAAACAACAGGCGATCGTCCGGCGCGTTTGCTAATCCGCGCGATCGTCTTCGAAATTCGAAAATCACGTCGTGATAATAATCTAATCTTTCGTTAATTCGTTCGGTCGTTTAGTGCACCTACGGTGTATGCCGCTCGAGTGATAGTGGTAGTGCAAGCGTATAGTAAGGTCATTCAAGTGATAGTGATAGTGTAATTGTGTGAAGTGAGGATACGAGGAATTACAGAATGATGGAAAAGGATAGCCGAAAGTGGGGGGAAGTAAGGCAACAGCGGCGGCTGGTGAATTATTTGTTGCATTGATGTATCTACATGAAGTAGCACCGCCATTTTAAAAGTATAAAAAAAATTATTTCTTTATTTCACGCTTTGTCTTTTGAAATAAGTGATTAATTTTTATGGCTCAAAGCATAAACTTAGTAAGCACAACATAACAAAATTTTTTATTTTTTTTTAAATAAAATGGTGCTAACTTTATGTACATCGATAGCACGGATCTTTCTTTTTTTCTCCTCCTGTCCCTCTCTTTCCCTTCTTCTCTCCCTCTCTCTTTTTCAAATAAATTAAATTAAATAATAATATAATAAATTAAATAATATGTTCATTGTTGTACTATTTGTGGAATTATAACATGAAATTGACTTATAAATGCTATGTATGCATAAAAGTTTAATTAACTTTCGCAGGAATCTCTCTCTATTTAGATAAATACAATCTACATTATGATAAAAATAAATTATATTTATATTGCATACGCATCGAAAATGGATTTATAAGTTTCATATAATAATAATTAAAATATAATAATTAAAAATTTGTAATTAGTTTTCTCTCCTATAATGTAATTACACATGGAAGTAACATTATTAATACGTATTATCCGTTTATAAAATAATAAGCTAGTGCTCATATATCAAAAAACATTATGAAATAATTACAACCTGCTGATATTATGGATACATTATCTCGTATACTTGATGCACTTGATATTTTTTAATATTCGTATTATTTATTGAATCATGTGAAAATTGTGGAAGTTAAAAGAATATTTATTTTATGTTATATATTTCCCTCTTTTGCCTTTGTATTTATATAGTTCGCTTTATTGTCGTACCCATCTCGTTTGTCGATAAATATGTCACATATTATAAAAAGAAACAAAACAAAAATGAGTTGTAAAATGTCAACTTTTGTTATACACAGTAACTTTTACACAGTAAAGGATAGAAATGAGTTTTTTCGAGTTCCGTGATGCAAAGGAAAAAGGTCGAAAAGCGCGTTTTTGTGCTTTTTCGGGATTTAAAAAAAATTTTTTTTTATTGTATGATCATTAAAAATGTCAAAAATAGCTATTAAGTAAGAAAAACTCAACTATAAAGCCAGAATTAATAGTTTAGATATACCACTATAATACCTAAGTCCTTTTCATGATTAATAAGTGATTTAATAAAATATTTTCATTTATTTTACTGCCTTGCCATCATGTTGGTATATGTTATCGATATGTTTTCATCAACGATCTCCCAGTGCAATGTGTACACTTTTCTAGACCTTCTAGGCTTTTTGAAGTTGTACATATGCAATGTAGAATATATTCTTAAATTTTAATTCTCTAAAATCTAAATGCTCATATCTTAAAACTAATTCTATTAATTCTACATATATTATTGATATTTTTTAAACAACTCTACTTGAATGATATATAAAAAAAATTAAGTGTCGCGAGATTTATTGCAGTCTAGTAAAAAAATATCGTAAAAGTTACAGAATATATCAAATAGTAAAAAAATTAATTTTTTTACCAACTATATTTACCTTGATTTTGATGAATGTTGTAGTCTAAAATAACATTAATATAATGGCAGAGCAGTATAATGAGCGAAAATATTTTACTAGTTCACTTGTTAATGAAAAGGGCTTAGATACTATAGTGGTATATCTAAATTAATAATTAATTTTAACTTCATAGATGAAATTTTTTTTACCTAATGGCTATTTTTAACATGTGACATTCCTAATGTTCACAATAAAAAAAAATTGTTTTTTGAAAATCTTGAGAGAGCACAAAAACGCACGTTTATTGACCTTTCTCTTTTTTATATTGTCTTTAATACAAAAATTTTTTTTACACTTGGTTATTGCACGGTACAGTGATCTCGCGTTCGACTTTTTCGATATAGAGACCCTCAGCAAAGCTGCGACAAAAACCGACATTTGCAGAACAGATACACACACCTGGCGCCATAAAGTTCCGGCTTAACGTCCAGCGTTCGTTTTCTGCGTCGTCTGAGTCACGACCGCAGGAGCACCGGCGTAGATAAAGACTGAAAATATGTTCGGATTTGGAAAGGGTTCTCGTATACTTCTCTACATCGTACTTCTGTATTATATTCCCGTTTAAGTGAATAAATCATAGTACCACCGGTGTCCGAAAGTATTCAGATCGGGCCGTTTGTTAGCTTTCGCAACAGTTTCATTCCGATTACGCGTATCGTAGCATCCGTTAGAAGGCGTAAGACAGAATTAACTGCATCATGTCTAATTAACTAACTCTTTTACTATTCAAAACGGGAATAGATCTAATCGTGGAGGAGCAGGTTTTCTTCAGCGCAATCTTAATCAAATGAATAGGCTTATCGCCGTCTTTTCGCATTTCGGTCTGATATGAAACTCTTAGCATCCATCTTAGATACGATCATAGCAGTGGATCTCCAATTAACCGATTTGAGGTGTCTACATCGGTCAGGTTCCAAAAGACCGGAGGCTTTGAGCCCTGTTCCGAGCCGAGCATGGCTGGAAATCGCTCCGAGGCTCGATAATACGATTCATGGACAAAGGATACGTGTCCCTTTGTTCCCTTAATTGGGGTTCATCCTTCCGCGTCTCCTTTGCTACCTTTCCGACGGAGATTCGCGCCCTGTTCGTTGCCCTGTTCTTCTTCCCATCCTGTCGTAGTTCTCTCTAACTCTCCACGCCATGGAACTTCCTGTAATAGTTAGGAAGCAGTACAATTTCCACTGATGGCCGGGTGATCATTGCGGATGCGCGATATCCCGTGGTTTATTTGCTCAGCGTGAATACGTCTGCAATCGTAAGCGCACACGCGACCTTTAGTTTCGGTATTATCGAGTTATCAAACTTCTGCCCTTATCGCATGGTGAAACCATAGTTTGCCTTGCATCGTATCAAGTAGACTATCATGATCCGCGGAGAAATCTAATTTTTATTTACAGATAGATAAAAAAGTTACTTTTTTTTCTAGGAGATATTCTTTAACTTGAATTGTACACTCGCAAGCTACATATTTTGCGTATCTAGAATATTCTAATTTTTAATAGTATAAGTTCCAATTATTATATATATATATATATATATATTATTAAATTTAAATTATTTGCACGAGTATTTTGCAATAATAAAAGTAATTTATACAATTTATATCTTGTGTATCTTGTATTGATGTCATTTATATGTATACAATTGCGTAGACTCATATTTAATTTCTTCTTTTCTTAATTAATTATGCAGAATCTGTTTTAATTATACCGTTGAATTTGATGCCAAATGCGCTCATATTTTGCATTACGAATGTGTCTTGTTGATTCACGCAGCATCGCATGCATCGATTTATTTATAACATGGAAACTCATTTCTGGAACGATGCGTTCGAATCGGTTGCATCGTATTTGGCGTGCAACTTGGCGGATTGCTGTAAAACACTCCGAATGATGGCGGTGGGCGGTGGGGTGAGTAGGATCGATGGGTTATTCGATTTCAGAATACGGAAGAGGGTCGGCTCGTGTGCCATGGGCAGGCTGCATTTAATTAAATCCTGGTTTTCCTCTCGCTCCTGTTCGCCTTTTTCCTGTTCCCGGGTTCCGTATGGTCGATTCATGTAACGCGGTATGTAGCCGCTCTGCATAAATTCGTGAAACGACCCAACATCTTTTTAGCCATGCATTCCTTTCATGTATTTTCTATTTTATATATACTGTTCTCTCGCGTCAATATTTGACAGATCGTAATATTTCACTTTTAAATAATTATACCGGTGCCGTGTTTCTGTTTATTTTATTAGCCTACAACTCTTAATGAATTCATCATTAAGCGAACAAACTTTTTACTCCTTAACATTGTAACGTTTTAATATTATTCTGAAGCGATGATTATTTAAAGTAATTTCTGAATCGTTATCATGTTAATGAATAATTCGCCGGGAAAGTAAATATTATGAACGTCCCATTTGTCGTACGCTTTTACTGCGAGTGTCTCTTCATTACCGCGTATGCACTCGTTGGACAAACAAATACAAAACGATTTAAATACGCAATTTGCATACACTCATGTTTATCACACAAATTGTCCTCGTTTCGTATTGAATACGATGTGGCGCATTGCGTTGCACCCGTGTGTCGTTATATGGAAGAAACCTTGTAATTACCACAATTTATACGCGTATTACCGCGGTATACAGCTCCTCTGCTCCCAGCTGGGAATTTTCGCATAACAAAGTTTGGCGTTCCACGTTGACGTTCCGCATATTCGGTATTGCGGCGCATACACAATTTTAGCGATTCATTCGGAATGTGAATGCCGTGAATTCTCCGCGCATGCATTTCAGTCTAATGTAAATCATCTAACGTAACTTAACGAGCTTCTTTGTCTGACGACATTTATTTTAAGTCTTTACAAACCGACTTTGCAAATCTCGCGCGTTGAAGTCCGTTTTGCTATTATATCTCGTCGTGCGAGACGAAAATTTACACGCCTGTAAATTCTCTCACCTGAATGCTTCAGCGAAAACGACTGCGAAAAAATGCATATATGTAAATTTGTACGAATTATTCAGTGCTTTTTTTTTATAGCAACATCTATTCTCTTGATGATATATCTAATTTTTGTAATATATATTGGAACACATACAGAGTGAATCTATAAAATTGAAGGATAAATTGGATTAGAAATTTTATTCTTTGGTTTGTAATATATTAGCATATTGATTTTGCGCTTGTTTAACATTAAACTCTCAAACTCTCAAACATTAAACTTCGATATGGACATTTCATCATCATCAATGACTAAAGATACTAAATTTAACTAAAGTTTATCTTTAATTGACGTAGATATTTCGTGCGATTTCATAATTTAAAATACTAATTTAGACTAATACTTTATTCCAATACCTATATGTTAAAAAATAAAAAGAAAAATATTATGATTCGAAGCGCGAGATGATAGTTTTAAATTATTGTATCTTAATATTTACGAATGACATCATTATTTTTGTATAAAATTCAAAAGCAATTCGCGTCACGCTTACGTCACGATTAAATATGTAGTTTATCTTTTTCGAGTTAAGAGTGTGGAGCATAATACACGAACAATCAGACTGTAAATAATTCAATGCTGCGATGTATTTAACTTCACATAAATAATTTGAAATAAAAGAAAAATATTCGATCCCCGTAAATACAACAAAATATAAACAATTTCAGAGCAATAACAGCTTTTGGCATGCAGCTTTGATGTTTACGTACTCACAGAGCAGTATCGTATACACAAGATCATCGCGCTATCATGCGAGCTTCGAATCTCGAACGAGTAGTTTTGCGTGCCGCTTCATGTATCGTCGCAATATCTTTCGTGACTACGAGTATGTGGATACAGATTGTTTATCCGTGTATCATATTATCGTCGCGTATCAGTAAACGAGCAGAGTTGTGTATTTTTGAAATGATATGCAACTCGGTGCACCATATCATATCAATCAATTGATGCACAAGGATGATATGATACGCAACAAGTCTGTATCCACTTAAGATGGTGACTACAGATTTGCAACGTAATACTATAATGTATTATTATTATTATTATTATTACGATAATGTGGACGGATATTTTTGACACACGATATCAATACATCCATATTAATGCAATAGTGATATATAACAATGATATGTTTCGAGTAATATTCATTAATATTCGTATATTAATAATTTCTATAGTCCGTAACGAGAAATGATTCGTGATGACGGTTCTTTTGAAATACGATCATTTCCTATTAAAAATTAGTAATTATCGCGGACGGGAATAATATGCAAAGCGTTGATTGTTTCGAAAACGAAACAATGTACGCGCAATAGTAATTAATTCACAAGTGAATATTGTGAGAAAAAAAAGGAAGCTTGAAAGACTTCAGGCGACGCGCGACGGCGGAACAATCGTGAGGTAAGTGTAATTTATTTCTTATGACTTACATATCATTTGATTTTCGAGAATTATATAATTGTTGTATCTATTTAATACCCATTTGAAAAAGATAAATGAATATTTAGTGCATATAATAATTACTTTTTCGAAATTATTGATTATGTTTAACATTAATTTGATATTATATTTGTATTTTGCAGATCATCGTTTCTGCGTCCATAAACTTCGCTGCTACGCTTCGGTTCAGTAAATATAATATTATCTTTTAGTACGAGGTAATATATTTGTGAAAATTATATTATGAATATATAACTGAAATATGTATAATAAATGCAATGTTTCATAGAGATGTCAAAATGGATAGGCTAGGACAGATTAGTATTAATAATCCTGGAATATATGTACAATTAGAATCTTTAGTCTATTTTGTGCCTGTATTTATACAAAATTTACGAAGTAGAATTTTTATAAGTATTAGCACATTTGGTATTTTATTATTAGAGTTATTATTATTGCTTTTGAGAGATTACAATCGCTTAAAATAAATTAATATATGGAATATCCATAAATAATAAAAAATATCTTACAAATAGAGTAGGTAGGTAAACGAAATAATCTAAACAATAAATAAAGATATATATGTAGAATGATTTTCATAAAGGAAAAATTTCCGAATTTAATTAATATATTATAATTTTGCTTTTTGCCAAGTACTCTATACATGGATAAGATTTTAGGAAACATAAAGAACATCATAAAGATATTATATTAATGCGATTTGTAAGCAATCTTTAAGTATTAGGATTATTCAAATTTTTTAATTTCTTAGATACACAATGAAAAATTGATAGAGAAATAAGAAATAATATAAAATTGCCAAGTAAAATATCTGATATTTTTAGAATATCAAATTTTTATTTAAATTTCTTTATAAAAATTTATTTTTATAAAGTATTTTTATTTCATGGGTGATTAAGATTGGAATAAAGTGTATTATACATATATACCTTTTATGTGAAATAAAAACAAATTGTTAATTAAAAATAGTATGAAAAATTGTTAGTTGTGCCATTCTTACCCGAAATATTTTTTAAATCGAATTTTGAAGTTTGCGCTTGATCTCTCTCTACATACTTCCAGGATTAAATATTGTAAACACAAAAAAGTAACATTCAAAGATTTTTTATATGTATCTATCAAACAAAAAGATAGATAAAAATATTTTGCTGTTAAATATAGCATTTATTTCAATTTATTTAATAAAAAGCACATTTTATGATTATTAATTATATTTAATCTTGTTTAATAAGTAAGCTCTATATTCTAGTTTTTTAATAGCTTCTTCATTGAATTTATACTTAATAAGATCTATTTTATATTAAATTAAAGTAAATTTGATGAAGTAAATTAGATAATCTTTAATTTAAAAAATTCGATTTATCTATTTATTTCTTTGTTGTTATTGCAACGCGCTTTCAAGTTTGCTTGCGATGTATGTTACTGCAGCAAATATTTTTCACGTCGACGTGTCCAAATAGTCGAACACGTAGATTTCTTTTTTATTCGCCTGTACCGTCTTTGAAAGCGAGTTGGGAAACCGGCAAACGTGGAAAACCGCACGCATCTACAGAAAATCAATAGTGCAGCCTCCATACATTAAAACGGTTTCGCGTTCTCCGTTCCGGAAACTATCCTCTGGCTAGCACGTTTTCGGGAAATCGTCCTACAATTTCATCACTATATTCCTCTGACTCTCGCGATTTCTGATTTATCTTCAACACGCGTCTTCTTTTGCATTTCGCAGAATCTTTGTTGATATAACCAGAAAGAAGTTTCTACAAAAATTGATGACATTTATTGCCAAGACGTTTAATAATTTCTAAATATTATTATTATATGTTATATATATATATATATATATATATATATATATATTAATAATCGAAAATATTAACAAATCGTTATAGTTTTAGTTATAATATGAAATATGAAACATTCATTATGCGCTTTCAACTTGGTTAACGCGCATAAATGATGAAGAACGGGCTAACACGATAAATATTTCTACATTGAAATCCGGCCGACGCGAAACGTGAAAAATTGAGCGGTAAATTCACAGCGAGAGCCGACGAGCGCGCGCGATCGTGGCCGTTTCCCGTGCAAGCGCGCGGAAAAATAGAAGTTTGACGCGGCGAACGGAAACAAGGTATGATCTTTTATCTTTTTAACGAATTGTACCAGTCCCAAAGGCGGGGGTATATATGGGCGTCGGTCATTCGGCATTCCGACCGCGTATACATAAAGCACGGCCCATGGTAATTCGATTTCGTGATTGTCCACGAAATTGCGCTGCCACCTGCGCATTTTTTATGATTTGTCGAAAAAAAAAGGATAAAACACGGCTTGCATGAGAACCGAAAGAAAATTAGTAGCTAGAAAAAAAGGAAAGGTCTAAATAATAGAAGAATAAGGTGAATGGTTGAGATTGTAAAAATAGAAATAAGCAAGAGTAGACTGTTCTAATGAAGGGGAAGTAAAAGTTGGAGTTGATATCTTTTTATCGAAATATAATAAAAAAAGTAATTAACTGCAATTAACTTTTCTTTCTCTTAGCAATGATAATAGAACAGAATAGCTCCCCCTGCAGAGAGAGAGAGAGAGAGAGAGATAAAAAAATTCAAAATGCAACCTATGAAGTAGCTATTTTTTTAATTGAAACAAAAACTGAATTAAATTGCTTTTTACAAACAAAATGAAAGTTTTAATAGATTTTTTTTACCCAAAGGGAGATAAAAGATAGACTAGATCTTTTGATGAAAAATATATTGAATGAAACCGTGAACCAAACTTTCAGCGAAGTTTAATAAGAATCGGAATAGAATTTTTTAAAAAACCAGGATAAATTTTGTTTCGAAACAAGGATTGACAACAGCGTATTTTTAACAAAAGCGAAATAAAAGTTATTTTTCGCGCGAATCGGAGATTGATCTGTGAACTAAAATATTTTTTCGAAATCGGGATAAAAACCCGGAATAAGCTCTTTTTTTAATGAAGACGAAACAAAGATTGATATAAATGCTTTTTCGGAAACGAAACAGGCAACAGAATAAATCTTTCGCAAGGTTAGAAAAAAGGAACCAATCATCCCATATGTTAAATTCAGAAATTTCATTGAGATTAGAATTGAATTAGAGAATCGGGAATCAAGGATGAGAGAAGTACCCTTGTAAAAGAACGGGCAGGCAGGATGCTAAATTAAGTCACGTCAGACTACTAGAAACGTTCATCCGTGCTAATTGACTTTTCTGCTCTTTCCGCGGCACTTTTCGCTGCTGCAATTAGAAACGGTAAATTTGTCCTGAATTTGTAGTTGTCGCGCGCATCCTGTTTTTCACTTTCAATATTTTAATTCAATATTGATTGTTATCCTTTATAGTTTACAAAAATTTGATAATTTGATATACAATGCTTTTTGGTCTACATTTCAGAAAACTTTTTATATTTTGCAAGATTATACACGGTTAATGATATATTTGGCGAGGTTGCGCTCAGTGTTTGTGAATTGACATTTCTTCTTTATTACAGAGTCTCTTTTTGATTATACAATATATAGGGGGATATGTATAGGAAGGGTGGCAGGAGTGATTGAGATAATAAGTATGATTCGCCGATTGAGATATATGAGATACTAGTTTTTATTTTTTTAATTATTACAAGTCTGGACGCCCAGGCCACGTCGGTAAATCGGCTTGGTCGTTCGGACATGTCTGCTGCAATTCTCCGAAACTCCCTCACTTTTCTCTCCCATTGTCCTCTCTTTAGTTGATTTTTTTATTTCTGTATTCGGTTTTTTCCTGTATTCGTTGGGAGGGACTGAAAATCTACAATGTACGTGACATAAACTATAGATTGCCAGTACTTAATATCTATAGTATATACGTGACATAAACTATAGATGTTTAATTCCCAGCGGGAGAAACCGAACGCGGCTTATAATTGTTTTTGACTTCGAACAAAGCCTGCTGCCGAGGACAAGTGTCGATCTTGTTATTTTTGCGATCTCTCCAATTAATAATGAAATATGCGATAGAGATATGCTTTTGATATTGTAAATATCTATTCGACGAAAGAATATTATCGATATCTATGAAGTCTTACAATTAGTTTTCAAATAAAATCTTTTTTTCGGCAAAAATAAAAAATAGTCACTTTTAATGCAGTTTTTTATTTTAGTCGTTATATATAATTAAAAAAGTAAAGTGCATTATTTTGAAATTTAATTCACCAAAATTTTTTTATTAGGTATCTCTTTTAATATTGTAACTTATATTAGCATTAAAATTAAAAGAAAACGAGATTTTGATCAAATAAATAAGAAACTGCCAACAATGCATGCGGCCGCAGTTTGAATGTAGGGAGATAATAACAAAGAAGCGATTTGAATTGTGACTGTAGGATTGTTAAGATTTTATGGTTGATTAACGAAGATCCCTTGCAATAATGTCAGTGGTGGAGGTACATGACCACTCATCGATTATGTTAAATTGCATGTAGGCTAAACTCGAAAACTCAACAACACTGGAGTACCATCCGTCGGCAGTTAAAACGTTTGTTCTAGGGGGTGCAGCGAGGATGCCAGGGGTTCACCAGCTGAAATTGAATCAATAAATTCGTGCAACGAACGCTGCTGTTTCATCTCGCGTTCTCTTCAATCGCAACTTCAATCGCGTACTAATTCGATCTTCCAATTCGTCTGGTGTCGTGTATACACATACGTATAAAACTTTTTATTTATCCTTTTCGCGTTCTCGCCTATTCGCATATTTACATCTTTAGTCATTGGGCGTATCATTGATCGCAATTTCATTCGGCGCAGCAAAGGCAAAGGCAAATGATCCATTCGATTTACGTGGCACGTTTATATTTGATCCTCTTAGATATCTGTAATATGAATAACGAATATTGATATCGCCAATATTGATATTAGCTATTGTTATTACAAGAAAGATTAAGAGAAAGAACAAGTATCATTTGTAGCAAATGAAACATTTTTCGTACACTTTGTTATTTATTATGTACACTTTGCATTAATTTTATTTATTATTATTTCTAATGTTGAATATCTATATGTAAGTTTTTTTTCTGGTTTGGTTTCTGCAAAAAGATAATATTTACGAATTTTTTCTAATGATATTTAAATATGATTTCTTTATTAATGAAATGGACGTAAATATAATTATATAAATATATTATAAATATTATATAAATATATAAAAAATGCATTACTTTTTAAATACATTATATATTTATGAAAATTCTATTTTGGCCTTATATTGAATGTGAATAATTTATTTAATTTTTATCTGCGTGCACATTGTTTTATTAATCTAATTTTTAAGTTACAATTTTTACAAATTGTTTTTTGAAATTGATACAATTTTATATTTGACAAATATTTCATTTTGGTGTGAATGGTATTTTCATCGTTTCGCATATTCATCAAGGTGTTGTCGAGAGTTTCTCGCTCGTGGAGAGATATTCGCTGGGCAATATCGTTCCATATCGGCGAAATTTCGACCGCGACATTCAACCGCAGTCGTGAGAAGCGTTTCGCAAGTGATTAAAACACGGCACGTAATTGCGACGTCTCGAATTTAATTTTAACGAGAAACTCTGCATCGTCAAGTATATTGCGTTCTCGTTATCTTCGCGATCATTTGTTTCACGATATTCTTTGTTATATTCTGAATACGTGCCGACATAGTAATAAATTTTGTTAAACGAAACATCGCGAATTGTATCAACAAGCACTCTTTTTACTTATTTTTCAAAGGCGCTTAATGACTGTCGGTGCTTAACGAGTGTCAAAAAATACACATTCGTTTTCAGTACTTGTTTTTGAAAAAAAGTGAAAGTAGAGAATATCCTCCTAGAAACACGAAATGTTCGCGATCGTTTAAAAATAGCACTCATGCGTAACACATTTTAGGTTCCGTAGAAGTATGTTAGAATTAACGTCGCACTCCTAAGTGCGCGCATTTAAGGAAAAAGTATTCGATGTAACGTTCTCTATCTTGTCGGCAAAAAACTTCTGAAACTCTACCTTTCTAGCTCACCTAATGAAAACGATCAGAAGTTGGGACGCGCTAATTGCCCAAGTCATAATTCTTGTTGCTCCAGAGCAAATTTTTGAATGATTCTTTGGTGAGTATCAATAAACGCAAATTTTACTTCGAAGCAAAAACTTTGCCTCCATCGCGAATGAATGTTGTTGAAAGAGAATTTCAGGATTACGGTGCAGGGTAATGTATTTAAAGTTGTGCGCTTTCTCACGATTACGGGTACCAGAATCAGCAACTTTGTTCGTGTTGTGGCATTGATAGTTTAGAAGAGTTAGATTGAAAATGAAGGAATTTTCGCGCATTTAAAAGTGCAAATGAACAAAAACTTGATCTTTTTATTAGTCTCTTTCATTACTAGTTTCAATATAAATCTAAACAAATACGTCCATACGTTTTTCAAAATAAAGAACCGAACTTGTGCATCAATGTGCCTCACACTGAGAGAAAAATATAGTTACTTTTGGCCTACCACAATTTTATAATATTTCTAACAATAAATATGATTAACTTAACATAATAATATGCATTATTATGTTAACCATAATCGTTAGAAATATAAAACTATAGTTGAGGCCAAAAGTAAATATTTTTCTTTCAGTGCACGTTACATTTATAATGAATTAACACGCTGCAGAAATAAAAATATAAATAACATCCCATTTTATCGATAAGAGAGGAAATTGAACATTTCACCCTAGTATTCAATACTCCCCCTCGCACAGTTTCGCAAAATTCTTCGCATGGTCTGCTCGATGCAGTCGCCTATGTGCGCTACGTCCGTTTTATTTTATCGATGTAACAACTTCGGTTCTTCTAAGGGCAATTTTCACGCTCGTATTCACAGTACGCCTCGTGGGTGTCATAATTACGAGCCCGTGCAACTATGATGTAACTAAGGAAAGGTCAGCTCTTTTTCTCTCTCGCTCTCATTTGACCTCATGATGCGCTCTTTTCTTTTCGTGAGAAATTTCTTTCGTCACCTCGTTTTCCGATTCGACTCGAACATATATTCTTTCTTTTTCTCCTGAGGGTTTTCCTGAGGGCTTCGGGGTATTGACGGAAACGCGGAAAAGGTCTTGTCGTTCATCAAGGAGAAACACCTTGGAAATTATCCGGGCCGTTAGTTTCATGAAGGGAACACTCTCATCTCAAAAGGGACCTCCTGCTGAATCGACATTTTCGTCGTAGTGCGAATAAATAGCGGGGTAGATTGATAGAGCAAGCAAGTGAATTTATTAAAAATTTAAAACAATGAAGAAGAACAGTGAATATTTGATAAAGTGCGATAAACCCAAATAGGTTTTCTCGGGATTGCTGTAATTCCGGAATTCTTCATTCTCGTTTTGTTGTAGAAAAAATATGTTGCAATTTCGATTACATGTGAGGTAATCAAAAATACGCAATACTTAATTAACCGATCAATTATTTTAAGGAAGAATTGAAATTTATATTTTATTAACGAAATAAAATAAATTTTTTTAGAAATAAAAATATAAAAATATACTTTTTATTTTTAAAGTTATTTTACATATAATAAATGGTAGAAGAAGAAAACTTAAATATTTTTATTATTTCATTAATTTTTTATTTACTTTATTACATTATTATTTTACTAATAATGACAATATTAGTATAATTGATCAGTTAATTTCTTATTATCATCTGCTATTTAAGTCTGTATTACAGATAAGTATCTGCTAATTTTTATATTCTGAAAAAAATCAGTTCTCCCATTTTTATGTAGCTAGCTGCCTGCTTCGCGTTATTAATCTTAAGGAAAATGGTTTTCATATTATAATGGAACAGTATATAAAAACAAATTTAATGCCGTTTTGCTCATACTGGAGGACCTTATTGCTATCGCTTTCATTTTCGTTCTCTTTTCGTCGCTGTTCTTTTTCCACACAACAGCTTCTCGTCGACCTGTTTCTCTCGGAGCGTTCGTTCGTTTTCTACGGTCTACCAGCTTCGGGGTTTCCTCGCAAGCGCAAGCGAGACGAGGGAGGTTGGGAAAAGCAATCTCGCGAAAGTGGCGAGCTCGGTATACAGGCAGGCGTGCGGTGCAATTTCGAATTTCTAACTGGTATTCGCGCACGGCAGAAAGTCCGGCGTTATGGAGCGACGAAAGTGCGGTTTGTCGCTGAGAGAACGTGCCGGCGTGTTTCGCGCGCGTTCTTGTCATTACAAAAGTCACTCAATAACGTAACCTCCGATTCGCGTCGTTAAATAAAATTCATTTTTGAAGTATTTCTCGAATGTCCGCTCTAAAAGATTTATAACGATTCTCTTTATAAATGTACCGAGTTGTAAATTTCCTCCCTTTACCTTTTTGTCATTTTACAACAATTGTGGCAGCAGCATCGCGATAAATTTAGTTAAATAAACTTCTCCTTCTTGTGTTCTCTCGGCTTTGTATTTCATTTAATAGGTTTATAATTGTATCACAATTTTCCGTTTCTATTAATATCAGAAATTTCAGAACTTGATCTTAACATTGAGAATAAGACATCTTTTTAATTCTTATTTTAACACGTTTTATTCAAATCTTATACTTTTTTATTTTCTAAAATGTGTTTCATTTTTTTCATTACATATGTCGAATGAAGGGTGAAGAATAATGAGATGTGTGAAATTAAAATGAAATGAAAAGATATAATTTTCACGTTACTGCTGTCATTTGCATGCGATAGTTCTCGCTTAACGTTTCATATAAATTGGTGTATTTAGATTATAAAATGAGACGTGCTGTGCGCATTTAATATTAATATTACTTAATTTTTAATTTTACTTTACTCTTCATTTCATTATCCATTCCTATGCATTATGCATACTTTTGTATTATTTATAATACAATGTTTCAGTGTTGCATAGAGCTGCTTAATGTTGAAGGGAATATCAAATGTTTTGTAGCTTTATTTTTCGCGATCGGATCTCGCGCGCGGACTTGGAAGAGATCTGGATTCTATCCAAGAAGATATTACATTTGTTCTAAATTGTCTTCTTTCAAACACTGATAGTACGACTTTCATCAAAATGTTGCGAATCCGCATTATTTTATTATTAGAATACCTTGTGCGCATGCGGTTGCCTATTATAAGATATTGAATGGCGAATATCTTATTAAAACTTCCTTCATCTATTCCATCAAAAATTATCAGATCCACATCAGCTTCTTTTAAGTTTTGTTTCGAATTCCAACGTGATTAATCTCTTTTCACGCGGCTTTACTCGTTGCCGCTTTTATCGGGCTTAATTAAATTTCGATCCACAATGGATCTTTAAACGAAAAGTTTGCACAAAACGTCTGTTTACTTAAGGTCGTTCAATTAAAATGTGCTTATAATTGTGTATTCAGATTAAACGAATGTGGAATGAGGTAACTCCAAGTAATTATCATTCGTACGTGAAATAATTGCGATATATATTATTTCACAATTAGTTACCTTTATTTATTTTTTACGGCAATGTTACTTGTTATGTAATAGAGAAATATGCGCCATATATTTTTTTAATGTACAAGTGTTAAGGAGTGCCCGTATAGAACAAATAACAAACCATAAATATTTACGTAACTTTTAGCATAAATATTTACATGAATTTGATAGAAATATAAAAGTTAACATGTGAGTTATTGTCCGCCGGTGCAGTACATTGCGATGCATTACAGTTGTCTTCTTTTTTTTGTATTGCAAATTGTGTTTTTACAAGTATTAAAAATGTAAAAATGAAATAACCATTCGCAGGAAAACTTTTCGTTCATGTTAGTTTTATCCTAGTTTTGATTGGCCATTTTATACAGATGTTTTCGGAGTAGGAAGAATAATATTGCTTCTACAGACGAAGTTTGTAGAATGCATGCAGAGGAAAAGTGTACCGAAGGCACACATACCTACTTAGCGTCGCATAACGAAAGTCATTTCACGCTTTTGACATGCTTGCTATTTTAAAAAAGTATATGTGTATATCCGCCTGTTTTTAATGAATTTTGAAGTAGACTTGTTCTTTGAAGAACTCGAGACAAAATTGTGTGTTTAATGTATAAAAGTTTAACATAAAAACTAAATAAAGAAATTAGTCACTTATTCTCATCGTATATTGAGAATTAAAGATTAAGAATATGATTCTTATATTAAAAAAGCTTATATCACTGAAGTTTAATAACTAAAATTACATTTAGCTGATACGCATGCGGATGTTAAACAATGTGCAGCAGTTAACAGCGAGATTTTAAGCGTAGCTGGAAGAGCCGAGAACAGTGTTCCGAGATGTATCGTTTTCCCGATGTCCCCGGGGGATAAAGCTGGCAATCGGGTAGCGACATTAGATGGAAGTATGCAACGAGTCTGGATAGAGGTAGCAACGATTCTCCCACGGGACGATTTCGTCGGCATCCAATCTCAGTCCGCAGGCTGGCGGGCACTTCTTTCGCGTCCTGCGACAGCTCTCTCTCTCTCTCTCTCTCTCTCTCTCTCTCTCTCTCTCCTCCCCTAGTCCCGCTCGGAAACCCAATTTACCGGATAGCAGCCATCCGACCTGGCGCTCCCCTTTCCGTTGCCACGAGGATTGCAGTCAATACGAGACAAATCTAATCGTTCGTCATCGGGAATTGTGTCAGGCGAAGAGAGGCGAATTACGCGTGTCGGAGAGGCGATTAAGTCAACTCCGATTTCGGGATCCTATTAGCTTAGGCCGCGATCTATGGATCTTCTGCCTTTGAATATCTCATTGTCATGGAAACTGCAGTCTGATGCTAAAATATTAATGTATGGTTGAAGAGAGGAAAGATATTCATACCAATTATTCATTGGAGCAGTGGTTATACATAGATGGTATCANTCTTTGATAAAGAAATGTATTATATATCTATATATATAATATATTTTTCAATGTTTCATATATCGATATTTTTATATATTTTTAATATATATATATATATATATATATATATATATATATATATATTATATATAGTGAGATATTGCACATAGAATTATGGAAGTTTTTTTTGAACGTTCGCTTTCAATTCTGAAAACGAATTAACGTCAATCATAATTTCTTCAGGAGTCTTCTAGCACAAGTATTACACGAGATTTGATGGGTAACACATATATTTCTTTTCTACACGTGCAAACTCGGATAAAAATATTATTTCCCTCCTTCTTGCTACTTGAAGCCTTCAGAGAGTTGCTATAAATCAGAATCTGAGAAGCATGTGAATGATCGGCTCTTCCCTCTGTCGCCTCTCGGATTCCACTTCGTATTAGATTGCACCCGATTTTTTTTTCCCGGTTGGCAGCTGGCCTGCGTTTAACCGAATCGACAGCAATAGATTGATATCGATTAATACATAACAGTTATGCAAAAGAGATTCTCTTTCCAAATATTGCACGTATGATGCATTTTATACTGCATAAACAATTATGGATATCAACACTATAAAAATATATTATCATAAATGATGCATGAATTTTCATAGAACAAATTAGACATTTTAGCTATGAATACAAGCTGCACAGATTTTTTCTAAAATTATGCAACAATAATCGTAAAGCAAAGTTTCTAGAGATTTACACGATACTTGCGGTTATCATTCTTCACTTTTCCGCATGTGCGTATTCTTGTTCGATGGAAAAGCGGCAGAAAAAAAGTAACTTTCAGTATACAGCGTAGCGGTGAGATTCGGTCCATTGTTCACCGATGAGAAAGGAATTTTTGTTACAACGCGCTCTTTTATGATGTACCATACGGTGCACGAAGCACTGCGACTTCGGCGCACACGTTTTTCTCAGAGCTCGACCTGCGAGGGTCGTTTCTACTTTGCACAAAGGCTTGCTCGGTAAAAGGGACTCTGTCAAGGAACTCTATCCGAGGGCTTTGCCCGACGAAAAGTTATATGAGATAGAAAAGTCCGAGTTATACTGCGAGAGAGAATCGGCGATGTGGGCGAACTTCCATGTTGTTCGCACATTCGTACGATTGCGAGTCTTATCGTATCCAATCTGTAGAGTAATAGAAAACGCATGAGACTGTTCTGCCTAGAGCACTGTACATCTGCCCATCGAATTAGAGGCCTTATAATCAAAATTACGCAAGATTCTCATTTTAATGCGATGTTTCGATAGAACCGGTTGTCATTGGCATAACTTCTCGTAAAATCAAGTATCCCGTAAAGAGAAGTTTCAAGAGAATCCCAAAAATAAGTCGTATAACCTTGATCAGAAAGTTTTAGAAAGGAAGAGATTGAAGGAAGAACCTAATTTGGTTAAATATTAGAATATAAAATCAGTGTCTGAACAAAATCTTTTTTATCTAATTTTATTTTTTTTTACGCGTTTAGTTATATATTATTATATGTATGTATATGAACTAGAATTCTAGCAATCTATTTAATATGTGGAAAAGAATGATGTAAGAAGATATTAAAATTATTTTCTCATTCTTTAGTATCATTCTCAACGAGTCCTTTTACTAATATTTATTTACCAGATTTATATTCTTTTATTATATTTTTTATTTTTGGCACATCTCTTGAAAGCTGAAGCTTTTTCTCTTTCAGCATTGCCGATTAGACGAGTCGTTCTTGTTATTTAATGTTGTCTGGCTCGAGGAGGGAAAGTAAAGGGAGGAAATGCTAAGAGCAAGTTAAGTATACCGTCTGAAAAATATTAATCGTGATGAGGTCGTTGTGATCGTCCCGGGAAAGAGATTATCCACGGAATGTTGGAGACGGAGGTATTCGTTCTTAATATTCTTCATAATCGCGTTTCATCTCATTTTCAGGATTCTTTCTTACAAGCGGTAAGCTCTTTGTGAATTTTTAATATTAATGGGTCGTTATCATGATAATCCGTCCGATTGGCTACTTTTGGCGACGCGATTTATAATATTCATGATTATCTTCCCTAGTTTTCTCGGAACAATACCCGATTATTGTATGAGGTTGAGCGGAATAAAAATCACGCGGAGATTAATATCGAATAGGAGTTATTGATACCATGGTATGATTACATTCCTCTCTCTCTAATAGAGATCATTTATCTATCTGATTCATACACCTATAATCTTACTCGTGCACGTGTAAAATACCCGAGAATTATTCTTTTCATTGGACTGCGAGATGTAATTTGATCTAGAATTTATATTACACTTGCGGTGAGAAGCCTCGAGCCAGAAATGCGGTACTCATTATTGAGAAGAGAGTTGAACTTTCGGAACCCATTTGGACTTTGACTTTTAAGATCGCTCGTTCGGAATTCATTCTGCTAGATAAGCGAGTTTCTCATGAATTACGATCGCGGAACAATCGTCTACGAAATTCCCACTTGCATCCTGGCGGTATCGCTCGAAAATCGGGATGATCCGACAATCTTCGTGGCGAAGGGATTGCGACGCGAAGAATTTGCGGGCATGAAAGGATACTGAGTGGGGGAGGGGAAGTTGGTGATCCCGACGAAGAACGGGTTCGCAAGGTGGGATTTTGCGGAGGCAATTTGCAAGGTTCGCTTCTTAGCTAACCCCCGGAGAGTTGGGGATAGGTCACGCTGGCGTATATCGCGGTCTACGATCTTGGCCGTAGCATCCATAATCGTTCTTTCCATTCTCCTCACCGAGCCGGTCGTTTCCATTTCTCCTTCCGTGCAACCTTAACCCACATGCGCGTTTGCGCGATGTATATATGTACGTCTGTGCGAGATTACTCGCATCCAACATGTGCTTTCTTGTGCGATTCATGTCCACAATCTGTCTAGGGTGGGTCAGCATAACTATGTCAACATGTTCGAAGCATATATCGGAATTGCTAACGTAAGACAAATATATCTTAGCTCGATATACAAAGTAGAATGTTGAGGGTATATAAAACGTAATTCAAAGAGTTTTTTTTTCTTCTTTTTTTTTATAGAAAAATCTTCCTCAGCGTTTGATCTTTTATAGAATATTTTATAACTATAACCACGTCTACAGCGTTATCGATTATTGAAAGATATTGAATAGCAAAGTTTATTATACGATTCTTTAATACATTTATTGTCTAATCGTTTTACGATAATTTGAAAAATCACAAGTAACATTGATCCCACATATTATAAATGTACTTGTGCATAACATTTGCAATAAGTATGTTTTTAATAGTTTTATAACTACTTACTATAAATAGCTTTCTCTCTCGTTGTAAATATGTTTTTCTATAAGTACGCATCATTTTTGCGCTAATAATCTCTAGTTTGTTTCGCTATACCATCTAACGAGACAGATTGCATTTGCTCGAGCTCAACCGTGTCAAATCTCATTTAAATCGGCTTTGGAAATATCTGGCGCGTAAGCTGTACGTCATTTTCATAATCCGTTTTTCACTTGACGCGGGTAAAAACAGCATCGCGCATCGCGCGGACTTTTACTCTGCACGAAATGAAATTCGTCTGGCGCGTTTTATAATTAATATTAACAAGGGACTAGCACATTTTCATGAACGTACGGATAAGCGAAGCACGGTACTTCTTAATCATGAAAGATTCTCCCCAATTCTGATTAAATTACTATGTCTACAAAGAATGATGTTTTACGACGTGCATAATAAAGCGTATCGACCGTGGTGCTTTATAATTCCGCACTTTCCTTTACGATTTTTATCCGTGATTTATAGTCCAACTTGTTCAAATATATCATAAGAATCGATCGTACCACGACGAAGTAAACAATACATTTTACTTACTGTCAGTTAACTTTTCGAAAGGCTGCACTTCGTTAAAAGCAACATTTGAAATTGAGCAAAGTTTCCCTGACTTGGCTCCGCTTGAGCGTCGTACCGAAAGATTGAAAATTAGCGCGGCAATCATTTCTTATAATGGAAACTCGCGCGAAATGGTATCGTACTTTACGAAAGTAGAAAATAGAATATCATCGGGATATCCTCAATTGCTTTAGAAACCGGTGAAAAATGCGATTTGCTTTTCCAACTTTCTTTACATTCCTCTTATTGATAGATCTGAACCCTCTAGCGCAATCTAACTTCCTTCAGTGATCGTAACAATGTCGATATCATGAAAATTCCGTGCAAGGTAATTAAAAGTGGCCGTTTTTCAAATTAAAATTCGTTCATTTTCTTTTAGAGATACTGGCGTTCAAATCGACTTAACTTTATTATGTACGAATTTATTTGAAAGACTTGAAAGACTTATTTTGAGAGCGTTCTTTTCATATTTGAATACACAACAACTTTTTAATAATAAGTCGAAATAAAAAAATTCGTAAATATAATCAAAAGTTTCTTAAATACAATTGAAAATATTTTATTTACTCAAGTTGGAGAAAAATCTAACCAAGTACTTAACAACGCCGTTATCGGTGTTGGAACATTCGGCGTAGAGAACCGTGAATATTCAAGAGGCTCCTAGCTGGAGCTCGTTGTCGTCAACTTCATTGAATTTGTTCGCCGTATCTCCTTGCTTTGATCGGTAGCCGGAAACGTTGCGGGAAAAGCGGTCTCGTTTGGACCGATAATGAGCGACATAAATGAAGAAAAATATTGTCGCCCCTTACATCCATGCCGCAGCATCGAAACTCTTTGAAGTCGTTATTATAAGATACGTTGCTATTGCCGTATCGACTGCCAATTTGTTTCCGCAGAACCAATCTTTTCTACAATAAGAGCAATTTAGTGGAAACTTACATAAAAATTGCTACTAATTTCTTTCATTCTTTCTCTTCTTTCAGAAGAAGAGAGAACAAGAAAGAAGGTTAAAATTAATTTTGTTCTTGTGCTATTATATGTACCTTTTTATTAAAACTCAGCTTCTCATTTCTTTTTCTTTCTTTTATAAAGATCTGAGTAACAGAAAAAGTTTTCAAATGTAGTACATTAGCAAATGAATATGTTATTATTATTATNTCGAGAGTGATCAGGAATTTGTCCCTGTTGACGATATTTGCAAATTGAAAAAATAAGTTAACGCGATATTTCGAGCGTCGATTGCAGTAGATAGTTGCAGTACCTATATGTCCTCGAGTTTGCACAATTCTGTTAATTGGCGAGTGTACGCATAGCAACCGGTATTCGAATACGCGCATCCTTTTTAAACGTATTTCAACGATGCGCGTATAAAAATGGCACGAATCAGAGTACCATGAAATCTCGTTTGTGATGCTGTTTGATATTTTTTGTCTTTATTCTTTTTATATGATCAATTTGCACAGTGCAATAAAACTGCGAATATCTGAGCGCCATGTACCAGACGCGTTCAACTATCAGGATGTTATTATTTAATAAAGAAAAAAGGAAACCGTATATTCTATAAATATGTTATTTTTATTATTTAGAATTAAAAATTTATGCTGCTATTAATTTACTACTACTAAAAGATTTTTAAGTTTAGAGAAGAAAAGGAACAGAAATAATTTTCTTTTTTATTATATATAATAGATAAATTTTTTAAATTAATTTTCTAAATTTAAATTAATCAATTAATTGACAGCAACAGTAATAGATAATATTTTTCTTTATGAAAATTAATTATGATTATTTGATCATATGAAATTGTTATTGCAATGAAACATCGTGTTTCTGTAATTTGGGCAATCGACAATCTACAACGGTAAAGGACATGTTGAAATAAATGTTTGAATATTGTAATAGTAAGGTTCACATACATCCCCCATGCCCATTCTCGACATTCGTGCTTTTCTGTGTCGTGATAGACACGAATAAATCACATATTTACGTACATCAGGTAAATTTGCTCTGTCTATGGGTGTCACACGTTGTTTACTTCATAAATCGACCTAATTTCCAATTGAAAAATCACGGTTGCCCGTTGAAAACGTTTGCATCACCAAGATTTTCTGCTCTTCTCAATCACAATCTTTTTGTAAATTTTCACGATTTTGTAAATGCCATGAGCATCACTAATGATTCTTGAATTTTTCGCCGCCTTTCGGCTCTGTTTTCAATTACGTCTTTAATATACACTTTTTATTATTGAAGAGAATTCATATTTTTTATTCCATTATAAATTTGTCTTTACAGAGCTGTACATACAATTGTACATAATATGTATTTTGCCATGAATATGCTCCAAAATTAGAATTGAATAATATTAACATATATAAGCTTCTATAATTATACTGGTATTCATAAATGTACGAAATAGATCAGTGTTAATTAATACATAGATCAGTGATAATTCTGTAATGCTAGTGATTAGTTTATTCAAATATGTGTTTATTTATATTGCAATAAACTATTTCCATTTTTAAATATGTCAGAATTATAATTTCGTCCATAGATAGCTTATTATATTTATCAGCTTTCTTCTTTCACAATGATATCTAAAAAAAAAACTCTAAACTCTTGTCACATTGATAACAGTTGTAAAAATTCTATTAGTCATTTTCTATATTTACAACAAAGATAAGTATTATCTATTATTGCTGCTGTTAATCAAGAAAATTTTAGTAAATTTTTGTTTTTTATTGAAAATCTGCTTTATAATACTTTATAAAAAAGAAAATTATTTATGTTCCTTTTTTTCCAAAAATTAAAAATCTTTTAATAGTAAATTCATGAATTTATATTAGCTGTTAATTGTTTATTTCCATTTTTCTGTTGTTATGATAATTTAAATCTTCTCTTGTTTTCATTTTTCTTCAACTACAATGCTTTTTATCGTACGTACAATAAGAATAAATTATGTTTTATATTTTGATCTTGTCAATAGTTGACAGCCTGACAAACAATTGTTATTTAAAACCAGGTCTGTTAAATTGGGTTAAATTGGGGTGTTTCAGTTATATTAACCGCGGTTTCCTAAAAATTATTTCGATTTCCCAAAACTTTTTTGTCAATTTTATGTTCTCTGGACTTGGTTTGTTTAGTGGAGTTCACATTTCTTTGCCAGTTAGTTTTGCTGAATTTTTACTTCTAGTCTAAATATTTTACAGATTATGAATATAAGCAGATTTTTTTTTCTAATATTATCTCTTGAAAATTACACTATCTTTGTATATTCAATTTTTAAATATTCACATTATGCTTGTCGGAAAATTTGAGATTATTTAAATTGTGTATCGTGTCGCTAAAGTTGGCTTAAAGTAGAGACGAAACATGTGATTTATAATTTATATTAAATTATTAATTATAAATTTGTATTCAATTATTAATTATTAATTAAATGTTACATAATGTTAATTCATGCACAACTACCACGTTTGATTTTCAAAGCTCACTTTTCATTGTTGCTCGCTGATATTTACGTAACGTTTATATTACCCATTTTATATTAAGTAATATATTATATTTTATATTATATATATTTTATATATTTTATTATATTTTATATTATGTAATAGTTACAGGAAAAGTAAAAAAAAATATTTCAACGTTCGCTTCTCAAAATGCGTATTTTACACGAAACTTTTGAAAAAAAATTGCTGGCACAAATTGAAAGCTTATCAAATATAATAAAATATGCACTTAAAGATCGTTTTGAACAAAAATGCTTCAAGCGAGGGTACACCCCAACCTCCTGTCGCCCTACTTTATTATCTTGCGACACTACGTCAATACAGATACACACAGACACGTTTTATATGTAACAGACACACCCATATTCTAGTCATATATGTACATATTCTAGGTGCCAATAAATTCTCTCCTCATCCTCTCTACCATAACAACATTTCGAACTCGACAGCTGAAGTTTCTGAATGGCACATTCAAATCGAGCCACAATCGCCGACAAAGTCGCATCGCATTTGCAATACAATGCGTCTCCCGTCATCCTTCTGCCGGTCCTCCATTTTGCCAAACTTTTCTCCCCTTACGCGTTTTATGCGAGATTAGTGCCTGAAATGGCGAACAAATAAATCCCATCAGTCTTCGCATCGCGATTGGGCGTAATTTCAAATTTCGATTAGATTGTCTCGTACAAGATTCATTGTCGAAAGTTACACAAAGCTATTAATCTCTCTATGGTCACATAACTCTACGGAATATGACAACAGCTAATCCTAACGTTTATCGATTAGTACTAAAGGAACATTATTGAAAGAACTTTATTTAATTTTTTTTTTGTGTACTCTATACAGGTGATTTCTAAATACGTTCCAAAAATGAAAGACATAATTCCTCAGGTGATTTTATGAAGAAAAATTTATATATATTTTTATTGTAATCGGCTTAGTTCCGCAGATATAGAGTATGCAACGAGTATTCAACAAAGAATTTTTTTCTATATTTTTTTATTTCCATTTGATACATACAACGCAACTTATAAGGAAAATTTTTAAACCGCGCCAGATAGTTATGCTTACTAAATTAGATACATTTGTGGGTTACTCAGTACATCGTCGCGTTTTAACGAGCATCATTAAGCATTCGACTCCCTCTTTCGACGAGATGTCTCCCGCACATCCGGCCGGGTGATAACGCTGCTGGATCGTCATGGTTAACGCTGGACTCTTGTTGGTGGAACGTGACTTTTCCTTAATCGAGATACCTTTTCTTCCCTAATCCGCAAGATCGCGTAGCAGATAGGGAATCTACTTACCTCGCGAAAAATTCCGGGGAAAACAATCATCGCCAGTTGAGAAGGGAGTTATTTGCTCGGGACAATATATTTTGCGCGAGAGGCGAGTGAGTGCTTTGCATAAAGTGAAATATTTTGCGTAAAATTACAACATTGCCGCACTCCGGCTTCGAATTGGATTGTTCGTGTCGAGTTCAACGACAATGCGGGGATACGAAGATAAACGCCGACCTTTGCGCGAGATAGATTGTCGCGTTTGGATGACGTAGTTTTCATGCGACGTAAACGAATTAGATGCGCGCCGCGTATGCCGTAATTCATTTATCCTAAATAGTGGAGTTTCGTGAGTGGAATTAGGCATTAAAATTATTGCCGGCAAGCCAGAGTTCCCGTTTAATTTAACATGCCGCGTTTATACAATGACTATATTAATTCGCGATAAACTGGTGACTAAACGTTTGTATTTGCTTCAATTGACGTAACCAGCGACACACAGAATTGATATCATTAATGCGACTAGCGTTTTGCCCCCTGACTGAAATTTTGGTTTTGTCTTTTATTAATTATAAGATTGTGATATTCCTGTCGTATATATTTTATTTCATTTCATTTTATGCTATTAGGTTGGCAATTTTGAGATTTGATTATGAGATATAAATTCAAAATGAGATATTTTGAATCATAATACGTTATATTTGGCATTTATTCTCTAAACAGGCAAACTATGCGAATAGTTGATACTCGAAATAATATTTATCTGAATCGAGAAATGATCAAAGATTAATGCTGCACTGTTGTGAAATAACGCTATTCTGCTAACTCCGCCAGGTTGAATGAGATTGAAGTGATTCGTTCGAACGAGAGAGGACTAATTGTAAGAGCCACGCTAATACGAATTAATTATCGAATCGTTATTGGCAATTTGTGTATAGTACTTGTACACGCAATAATGCTCGATCAAATATTTGTCAAATTATCGTTGCGTGCTCGTCGCATGAGAGATTTGCCGTCGAGAGATTTCTAAATTAAGCGTCATCAGGAGACTTCTAAATCGAGCACGTAAAATCGCGACAGCTCGCGTCTCTCTTATGTGAATTTCGTCGACGGGTGGCTCGTAAATATAATTGACGAGCTTGAAAATTGCTAGAAATCTGGGTATTCGTGGCAAATTTAACTGTGGCAAAGTTAACGATATGACAACGGCTCGACGATCGTTATCCGGGATATTTCCTTTTCTAGAATGCACACCCGTTCATATTCGCGCCCGTAACAATGCCCGGCTGCAGCGAATTCTGTCAGTTTTGTTTTTGGCTTAATTAGAATGGCGATTTTCCCAGACGAGATCGATAACGCGACGCGGAGCCTGCGGATTCTGCGGCATCCGGAGTTACAAAATGCCGCGCGAAGAAGGAAATGACGATAATCAATGGTAATTGATGCGAGGGGGAGGAGGAAACAGGCGGTCGGTAGGAGGCTGGAAGATAGAAGCAAAGTGGAACGGAGTAGGAACAGGGGGAAGGCGAAATTGAAAAGCCAGCCTTTAATCCGCCAGAAAAACTTTTGGATTTAGTTCCATTTAATTATATCATCTCGCATTTGCATTTGCGTGTTCGCCGTCACCAGTATTGTCTCCTTCGAATGCCTATAATGTTGAATTCTGCATTTGCTTGAACATCTGATATTGAACATCTTTTATTGTTATATTCGTATTATTTACAGTTGTAAAGGGGAGGCAAGAGGTAATCGGAAAAGTTAAAATATTAAATATGACAGTCGCCGACCGACATACGAGATACTAGTCTTTATTTCGTTTATTATTACAAGTCTGGACGCAGACCACGTCGCTAATCAGTTTGGTAGTTGCAGGCAAGTTGCGATTCTCCGAAACTCACTTCTCTCTCCCATCGTCTTCCTTGGTCGATTATTTTTATAATTATTTTCAACTTCTAACAAAGCCTGTTGCCGACAATAAATGTCAGTCTTGTTGTTGTCGCGAGCTCTGCAATTAATAATATAATAATAATAAAAATAATAATATCAATATTAGTAGAGCTGTCCGCACTTCTGATATCGCAAACATTCGCTCGACGAAAAAATATTATCGGCACTCTATAAAACCTGACACAGGTTTTTTTTTTATTGAAGCTATTTAAATTATAAATTTTAATCATGTTTCCGATATATTTTAACAATATTTGAAAATAATAAAAACTTAGATAATTTGTAATTAAAAAAAATGCGAACTTTAATATTTAAATATTTTTGAACAACTATTTTTTTAACTCTGAAAGAATTTATCATTAACATTCAATGTGATGAAAATAGAACGCTCTATATATGTACGTGCGCTCATTATCGCATCAAATTGAAAGTGTTTAATTATTTCAAATCCTGATAGGCAAATACTGTTATCACTATCACTCGAAATTGCGTTTTAATTTAATAATCTTTATAATTATATAGCCTTTCTTCTAGATATTATAATATTAAACTCTGTATTTTCATTAATCATTTGCGATCGTGTCCTTAATTGGCTTCACATCGCTTATTTGTCTCATTAAGTTTAAAATAATTGACAGGTTCATTAAAATAATGAATAACTTTGGTTGAATTTTTTTACAGTAATAATAGCGTAAAATCAAATTATTTTTAATATTTTATTTATTTCTGATATTCATATGACATCATACGTCACGAAAATCTAATATTATTTAAAAATGTATGTGACAGTTTGAGTTAAAATAGAAAATTTTTTCAAATTTGCAAAAGTACAACTTATACTTAAATATATATATTTAATCATCTTTTTTCCACGAGATATTTTTTCATTTCTTAACTATTCTTTTGTAAAAGTAAGGACAAAATATTTTTAAATTAAATTCAAAAAATTCCACTCGTGTTTCTCTTCGCTACGCTTTATGCGCATGATGTCGTAACGAATGAAATACTGAACATGATATTGACCACGAATTCGTTTTCATTTCTTTCAACATGCGCGGTCAGCTATGTGTTTCCATTACAATGTTTAGCCGGTGTAATGGAAATATCGTCGCGGGAAAGAGCACGACTTCTAGTTCGTTGTTTGTACAAGCTAGAGGAAGAAAGTAAAGGGATGGTGAACGAAAAGTGAGTCTGTAAACGGATGAAAAGTTGCATCTTCAAAGGGAAGTAAAAATGTGCATCTTGTTGAAACCGATACTATTGTAATTGATCAGCCATTTTTATAATCGTATATTTATGTTAGAGGAATATGAATCTTTTAGAAACATATTTAGATTCCCAACTCAGACGATATATAAATAGCTGGATATAAATTTAGATGGATTTTCTTCACAGAGTAGATTAACTTCACGCTAAGAGACATAAACTTGTACATACAAAGTGGAAATTATATATTTAGTTTTGGAAAAGAATAAGATTTATCTATTTTCTAAGTCGTCTTCTCTATACGAAATATAATTATTTTTTTAAAGTTTAAAATAATCTGTAAGAGGATTATTAGTATCTATCACAGGAATGAGGAATCACATAACACATTACATAATGAGGACATTATTTTTTGTTATTTTTTTTTGTCTTTGTGATAAGAGAACCTTTTTGCATATATTATAATATAAATTATGTACGAATATAATATGAATTATATGTATCCATTTATAATAAGTAATTATATATTATAGAAATACTTTTTATATACAAAAGATATATTTTTAATATATTAAATATCAGTATAATATCAGTTAAGTAGATCTTACTTTTTATGATCAATGAATGTATTTATTAAATTTTCACTGGAGTGATGTAACCAAAGAAGTTTGCACAATGCGATAACGAATTAAGGACAGTAGGAGATTCGAACAAGCTGAAATGCGCTTAATCCGCTGGTTGCAACGAGATTCCGGAGATTTCCTCCGTTCCGTACATCTCGCAAGTGCTACTTGTGGAAACAAGGGTGGTTCGTTTTAATTCCGTATACGGTCGCGGTCTCGTTGGACTTAATTTTCCCGGCGCCTCGTATTTGCATCGCGAAAAATCTCCGGTAATTCGGAATCGGAGCGCGAATGCTGTCGTGTATGCACGTCGTTAGTATTCGTCATCGAATGGTCACACTCTTACGTTTACTAATTCGTGTGTCTACTTTTCAGATACGCCTGTTCTCTCTGTCTCGTCTGTTTTTCTTCATCGCCGGATCTGCCGCGGCAATGTAATGCCACGTTTACCGTCGCTGTAACATGCAAATGTTCTTTTATGCTTTAAATTACAAATCAAATTTGCTCACAAAGAACATTGCGCGGTGTTGCGTGAAAGGACGTGATTCGCGATACGCGTGTGATCGCCCCGTGCATGATTATACATGTAGATTAATATTCAAATTTGGCTATTAGGAAGCGATGCAATTCGATGCCAACTACATTATGAAATCAGTTATCTGGAGCCTAAAGTCGAGGTTAATAATTCATCTTCCTTTGTTAGGTGTTCTTTTACATTTACGTATAAAGCAATTATTTGTTATTGTAATTCCATGTTTGCTTTTCAATATTGTGGATAATAAAATTTTTTTATTATAGCTATAACAATTTTACTTTTTAATTTTAACTGTTTTAAATATTTCTATAACTTTCTTATTTTTCTATGAGAAAATGTTACATAGAATTTTAGATTTCTGAATATTCTCGTTACATTTTCTGATTTCCGCCGTTTTTATTACAAAATATATTTATATTTAATCATAAAAATAATGATTTAATTTTTTATTTTTATAGTATTCATGATAAATATTATTTTATTAGTATCTTATTTCAACATTATATTGATTAGTATTTGTTAAACAAGATTATAAATCGCGCTAATAAATTAATTAACATTTACTGAGTTTTACATAGCATCAAAGATACATTTATTATATGTAAATTTAGTGTATGGGATTAAGGGTTAATGATTTGCCAACTGTTATAATGACGTGATTGACGCGCTTGAGTATCTTGACTTAAGTGACTGGACTTGTCCCTCTCACTTCTCTCTCTCTCTCTCTCTCTCTCTCTCTCTGTTTGTCTTTATAATTAATGTTGTCTAATTAGCGTAATATCTAATTGCGAATATTACGATCTCAATCCCTGCTGCATTCGGATGATAGTTATCAAAGAGAATAATTCAAAAATTAAGTCAAACACAAAGTACAGCAATTTAAAAGAGAATGCTTTCAACCTATGCTCTGGATAAATGAAAAGGCTTTTACAGTAAGTCATACAGTAAGAAATTACGAATATTTATAAAAAATAAAATATCTCGAACGGCATCTCATATGCTCCTTTACTCTTTATTGGATAAAAGCAACTCATCTAGAATTTTCGTTCACACGTGTGTTACTGATCGATGTAGTCTCGCGCTATTTATACTCTAATGCTATTTTCAGTCTCTGCAGTTATAATGCCATCGTCGATGCAACAAAGGATCGTTTTTATTTAGACGCGCGGACAAGTACATTGACGCTGCCGCGTTTCTTGACATATATCTGTCAATTTCGATTCCGTGGCAAACACTTGTCCCTAGCCTAGATATGAGGCATGCGATCACGAGTGTTACTGGTTTCGGGCGCCACTCTGTCTACCTTGAATTTGGATACCTGTCGTACCTGGCTGCTATCAAAGTCTGGGCACGTACTAATTAGTGTAGCTCAGGTTTATATATTAACGACTACGTATGTCAACAGGGTTTCACTTTGCCAACCTAATGACGCATTACTTTGACATCGCATGTTACACGAGCGCTGCACACAAACACTTTGTGTCGACGTATGTTGTATACACATCGTTTGCATTCAGCAGAACACCATTGCACAATTGATACATTAACACCAATGCAATGACTTTAAAAGTAATTAGATACAATCTAATATATTGATATTGAATGTAAATTAAGCCTTTTAAAAATTAAAAAATATATGTACAATAAAACTAAAAATATAATGCTTAAAAATCTGATTTTCTAGAAATATACTGAATATAATTTATATTGAATAATATTTATTAGTATGATACTTTCAATATATAAATCCAATGAATAACAATTGATTTATCCTTTCATTTAGAATAAAAAAAGGTCTCATTAAAAAGAATATTAACTGAATTAATTTAATTATAACTTTATTGTTTTATCTTTAATCATTATACTTCAATTATTCTTTATTTAGCATTTTTATTTCAACATATACTCAGTGGCTAAAAATTCTTTTTTTAATTTTTCCATTAATTTTACGCGATTTACGAGTCACGACTCTTCTTCGTATTTTTAAGCTCGCTGTCCGACGAACCCATACGTATGCATATCCGCATACATATTTATACAAACGTAATCCTTTCCGCTTATTTGAATATCGTGCGGAGATATAATTATTTAAACGCACCCCCGTGATTTATTCGCTCGGAATTTGCAAGGTATTATTTTTTTTACTTAACCGACGGAATGTCCGCGGATCAATATGACGAACCAAAATCATTCATCTCTCAATATCGTTATCCCACGATGTCACACACGTACGCATGATTGTGTTCGCGCGATTTCTAGATAGATTTGCTATTAAAATTTCAACCATGCCAACCGCGTCCTTCCACCCGCTACCCCTAACATCATAACAACCCTGCTGCCCAGTGGTGCGTCGAATTAACATTTCAACGAGGATGGTCGTGCACGCTCCGCCATCACGATAAAATGGACGCGTTATTGCTTTACTGAATAAACATCGCACCATTCCAAAATTCGCGTAGTAGCGACTGCGAATGTACATGAAATATTACGCATATAGAATGTTTCGGAAATAGTGGTTTCAATTTTGATAGCAGATTAATTAATTCATAGTTGTCTTGTTTTTTTAGCTAGAGTTTTGAGGTGTCAATAATTTCCGGATTATAGATTCACAAAAAAGTCATGCGAAAGGAAATGTGTAAACAAAAGATAAATGCTAGATAAATATGATTTTCTCGGAATTTTATTCAAAGATTAATTATTAAGATATTTAATATTAAATGTTAAAAATTATTGGTAATATATTATACATTGGCTATTATTCTTGAAATTATTTTAAATGCAAACATTAACTTTGAAGTAACAAATATAGGCATTAAATAGATTCGATAGAATTTCCGTAAATCTTTTGAAACAGTAGAAAAGTTGTATTTATAATTTCTTAATTTATGTGAAAATTTTATGTCAAAATTTTTGAATACGTGCATAAACAAAACTATAAATATAATTAGAGAAAAATAAAAAAGGCAGAGAGTGAGAGTTTGAAACTACAACCAATAATTGTATGAAAATTAAATCTATTAATGTTAATTAAACTCTGTTATTGGAAAAAATATACGTATTTATTATATGGATTATTTTATCCGTATTTAACACACGATAAGAGCACAACATTGCACTTCCTTTGATTAAAAAAATATAATATTTTCATGTTTTATACATTGGAAAATGAAAAATAATTCGTTATACAGATTGCATAATTTCCATCTGTGCTTTGCGCAACGTTTAATATTAAATTGTCAATTGCCATTATTTACATGCAGAAAGTTTCCGTAGCGATCATTAGTGCGGAGCGTACCGCAAATGTTTATTCCATCCATTTTATATTGCGAACACTGTTAATAATTTGTAATGTGATCTTTTTGTTGCAGGTAAGTGTCACAGATAACCAATGGTTACAGCGTAATAACCAGAAACAGTGAGTCCCATCTTTTACATATACACTATATGTATATGTATATTATTCCATCAGTTTTCAAAACATGTGTGTACGCGTGCGCACGCTTATTTTTATTTTCTACATATATGTAATATTTTCTACATATATCTATTATTTTACAAATAATCATAGTTTTTTAAAACTTGCGAATATACGCCAAAAGAAAATTATTAATGCCTAAAGATGATATGTTTCAAATTTTTATATGATCTCTTTGATAAACAATTTTAAATGTATAAGGTTAGTAATGCATATACTACAAGATGATGGATATAATTTTAACATCATTTTAGACATCAAACACGTTCTTAGTGTTTTCTTTCTAACTTTTTTTTCGAGAGATTAGGAATTCTTATCGCAAAGAATAGAGCTGATAGTTGAATTCTAAGGCGTCTCGTTGAAAATTAGTTATCGGAAAGTCTTCAGACATTGCCCGGACCGGCGATCGGACGTAGCAACGGTTGAGCCGCTTATAGCCGCCCGTAATGTTAACTTTATCGTCGTTCCTTCGCGTAGGGTAATGAATTTTGCATTACCGGGGCTCTGCGTTAGCTCGGGCGACGGCTGAAACAGAACTTTATTAACGGTTACGCGGATTTACGGTCGGCGGAGAGGAGCTATCGCCCCATCCGCCTTAAAACGCTCACCCGGTTCAACAAGCATTCACGCCGAACGCCGCGGAATGGGGAGTCTCGATTAAACGAAAAATAATTTTGAGATTGAGCATTATAATAGATATCTTGTATACATTTTCTAATATATTCTTCCTAATAATAGTACATTTTTTTTAAGTATATGCTGTATATATCATTTGTTGGAATTTTGAGAGACATCTCGTAAACACTCTTATTTTAATTTGCGATGATAAAGTGAAATTTATCTTTCACTTTTACGCAAACAGCTCGCATAGAGAGGAACCTTTCAAATGCAATATTACAACGTGTTGCAAATATTTCTTCATAAATCACTTATAAATAAACGAAGGTGAACATTAATAATAATTTATTATTTCTATTTTTATTACTTTTATCATTTCCATAGCTTATATTATTTTTGATCCGACATTTACTTTGAGAAATTTCACTAATCTGTTTTAAGAGGTTAATTCCAACATTCAAAATAACAACGAGTATTGTTGTCGAAAATGAGAAGCAGAAAGGTAGAATACTAATCCGCATTCACCAGTTATCTTGTAACGCAACATTAGACTTAAATACGCGAACGTCCTCTGTGCGTTTCCACTTCCTGCTCTATGTTCTCCCCCGGAAATAAAATCAGCTTGGTGAGCGAGGGTTAATAACTCCTTCTCACGCACGTGCTGCCCCATAATTGCGCGTTCCCAGTGGCGGAACCGCCTCCACCACCGTCCCGTTAAATTTGATTCCGCAGTGCGTGCCGATGATGCGTTATTTCGGACAAATTAAAAAGAAAATTTCTTTCCTGTTCTTCGCACCGATTATCATAGATAAAAAAACCCGCTGTCGATCAATGATACTCTTTTCTTTTGTGCCAACGGAAGATAACTTGCAATATTATAATTAACCTTTTATTTGTTTTTTTAATATATACTGTCTTTCATTTTTTTTTCATTATTTTGATATGGAATTTATTGTTCAAAATTGTAATTTTATTTTTAAAAATGTTCTTAAATTCCTTAAATTTTTCAAAATGCTTCTCTCTTTATTATTTTGTTCGTAGTCCTTAATTGTTGATTTAATTTTTGTAATTGACACTGGAGATATCTTTAGAATATTCGACTCTATGCTTTTAGAAGATTGCAAGTGTCTAAAATATTTCATATCTTTCTTTAAGTGCTGCAGTATTCGGAATTACTGCGCAAATTTATTTTTCTGAGATTGAAACATTTAGCATACCAGGTCCAATCGAGCGCGTGGATTTGTATTCATGGCAGGCAATGCGAATTTCTTTCTCGTTGGGATAACATTTTATGGCACGTTTTTACGACAAGATATAACGCGGATTACAAATCGTAAACGGGGAATAGTGGGCTTCTTCCATTACGTGCTACTTGGGAATCGCGTACGTCTATTACTTACTTGATAAAGAAAAATAAAAACGTAAAGTACTATTAGACACAAAGGATGAGGATGAGGGGGATTGGTGCGTAAAAAGCTATCTAATTTCCTGGTATTTTTCTATTGCCAGATTGAGCATTTAATGAGAGATTAAATTCGGATTTATCTTCAAGAAATTGTTAGTTAATATTTCCGTAAATTGGAGAAGTTACGGTTTCTCTAATCGAAGATTTCATAAATTGTCTGTTGTTATGTCGGTAGACTTTGAACTGCACATTTTATGAACTTTCCTATATATAACGTAATAAGTTCGAGAAAGCATTTAACGACGGGTCAGTAAAATAGCATCAGTTGCGGCCTCCATTTACTTCACCACTTAAGCTCGCCGACGTGCAACGGTCGCCAATACGACTTTCGTAAAAGGGCAATGTTAGTACGCTATACGAGACTTGTAGTTCAGTCTATAGTTTCGAAGGCTGGAGATATACGTGTTTCAACGTTATCTCATATCTACCATGCACTGTAAAATAAAAATTCGTAAAATAAAAATGTTGAAATGAATATTGAACATATGCTTTCTATTTTTTAAATAATTAATCAATTAATTTTTGTTGTACTTACATCCAAATAACTTAATTTATCAAATTTTATTTGATAATTTCTTGATCCAAAACTCATTATATATTCCGACATTTTTATTAAATTATTAAAACTACGAGAAAAATCTCAATATAAATATTAACGAAAATTTAATTGCACAAGATAAACTTTATATACTTAAAAATAATTATCATTAGATTTTAAAAAGGATTTTTCTGGTATGAGAGATCAAATTTAAAATCAGTAAATGATTGAAATGTATGAAGAATCGAGTGTTTCTATCATTTGACACGCTCTTGCTACGCAAGGATAGGATTTACCTTTGAGCAGAGAACCGTAGATTAAACCTGTCAGACTGTCTTAATTTGATCGACGGAAGTAAAACCGCGATACTCCGCATGGCGCGAGGCTTCGTTAAAGCTCTTTGGTTACTTTGATCCTTTTGCAAAGTCTGTCTAGTTCACAACACAAATCGTTCTCCTTTTGTCTTTATACATTACGCTTGAAACTTTTTTTCATTTTTTTGTCTCTCTCTCTCCATCACCTTCATGATAATTGTCAAATGCGGATTAAGCCATAGAAAAGTGGATATTGAATGGGGAGCGATTAAAACTAGCGAATCGATATCAGTACCATTTCTCGAATATATCTTCTCTGAGATAAAATTCTAATTTATACGCGAAAGGACGGTTTTGCTGAAATATTTAAAAATTTGGTTAGATACAAATCTGAAAATAATTTTGCTTGACCATCAAAATAATTATAATTATAAATAACTCAAACATAATGATAATGCTATAAAAAATTTTAATATTTTAACAATCAACTTGAGTATGAATGTAAACGAAATTTAGCCAATTATAGATACAAAAAAATAACAAAATTATTTTCAGATCTGTTCTAGCTAGATTTTTAAATATTTTAACAAATCTGATCTTTCCGTATTAATATTTAATTCCGGTGAATTTCTGAAAATTCACACAGACTTTTTTTTATCGAAAAAAGTGTCTCGAAGGAATATTTGGCAAGATTCGATGTACTATTTAATCCGAGTCAAGAAATCAAAAGAAATGGTAGTTGGCACAAACATCAAGCCGAAATAACAAACTAGGCTGAATTGCGAGCTTGATCGACTTGCTCTTAATTCAATCTAATTTTAACTTTCGATTCTATTACAAAAATTCTTCCTGGTTTCTATTTCTTTATTTTAAGAAAGAAATTATTTTAAATTCTTCTATAGCCATTCTAGTTTAAAATTGCACAAGATAAATTATATAAGATTGTTCACGTGTACAAATATGAAGTAGACGTATTTATTATTAGACCGATTAAATTAGAAAAAGAAAATTGTGCGTCTCTTCTCGTATTAAAATTATTAGAGCACAGTCCTCGCGAGCTGGCTAATTGCCATATCAATGGAAAATTGTCGTAAGTAAGGAGAGTAATATAATAGACTCAAACATCGCTAATTCTATTATCGACTTTATCGGGAACGAGTTCAGGGAGTCTATGGAAACTAAATGGTTCTGACTGAAGTACGACCGCACGATCGAGTTACTTGGTTTTAATGACATGTAACAAACGTAATCAGAGAAGATCTCTGTTTTACTTTTCGTGCTATTAACTGTAGTCGATTACTAGTATCAAGCTATTTGATATATTTGAAAGTTTGAAAAAACGTCGAGAAAAGGATAGAGATTCAAGTGCAATAATGATATATGAAAACACTAATGCTATTTTAGAAGGTACAGGGCAAGAATGTTCGCAAAATATTCGCAAATTTCGCAAATGAATCTTTGTTTAAAAAATAATGTCAATCTATATATTTAAATGAAAATTACTATTTTTTTTATTCTAACTTGAATTTACCGCTACTTCTATATTGCATACGAATTTGCAATCTCTTCGTCTTTTTGTTCTTAAATCAAAACTTGGTTATGATTGTCGCGATTTTATATTGCGAACGAGACCAAATTTGTTAACAATTAATGCTAGAATGTACTTGAATTAAAACAAGTAATATTTGATCCAATATATTAAGTCTTACGTAATGCGTGTGTGTGCATACGCGCGCATGATATATATTTTTATCTATAATATTATCTTTAAAATGATATATCTTTTTATAATTAAATTGAAATAGGAATTTGAATAAATCTAATAAAACTAATAGGAAATTGAAAAATCTTATATACTTTAAAAAAATATATACATGTATAGTTTATAATATACAATTCTTAGAGTCACTAATTGCAATTACTGTTGCAACACTGGATTATTTCGAGGTTATAAAACACAAGAAGACTATTAGAAAAAGATAGATAATGTTTCCTTTGTATGTGACACTGCAAAAATTGGATGACACGAGAAAAAGTAATTACGAAAAATGGTAGATTTGAAGAATGGTCAAATAATGGTAGTCAATTAAAATCGGCCGCTGGACATGGGATCAAATGTTGTCGAACATGACCATCAAGGATCAACAAATCCTTCCATGGCTTACCATAGCTTACGACTTTAGACCGTTGTATTAATCTTAAACAATCATCCCTAGCGCGCCTCAGAGGCGACATGAATATGTATGCGCGGCACATAACCACTCCAGGCTCTCCATCGAGTGGTGAATGGAGAGTGGGTCCTGCTTCCAAACCAGAGCAGTAGGATCAACCGGCTAAATTGCAGACATCGACTGCGCTGATTAGGTGGAATCTGGTCGAAGTGACCAACTCCGCGTTCCACGCAAATGTTGATCGCGTTAGAACCAGTCTGATTGTCTCGCCACTCGGCCGCCGTCCAAGTATGCCAAACTTTAGACAAACCGAAATTGGCCCTTATCTCGTTCATTTGAATCAATGCTGTTATAACGAACCGAATATTGCAAAACCCTTCGCACACGCAGGATTGCGCGGAAACATTACAATAATTAGAGAAACGCGATTATGTGTTATATTTTTAATAGAAAATGTTTCTTGTTACGCTCGTTAAAATTGGACGTATCAGCATATTTGTATCATTTTTTACAGGTTCATCGATTTAATTTTAAAAAATTTCGTGATTGATATATTAACGAGTGAGATTCAATTCACGTTCGATGCTGTTATATTTCTGGATTTTTTTATTGCTTTATATTTCTCCATTCTCGCTGATTTGCAATAAACAATTTGTAAAAAGTGGGCCTACAAATATCAAATTCTATTTCACTTGAAAACACAAAGTTTTATACTTAATCAAGATTTTTCCGTGCGATAAGATAATAAATTTCTTTATAAAGCAATTATTTTTTACCTAGCGTTATTTGACGCGCCGGAAAGCAAAAGTAAATGGCATGTAAAAACGTAGCGATTAGGTTGAAATGAAATACCTTTTCATCACATCTCATTTGACCGAGAACATTACGCCCTAGTGAAAAAGGTGGAAGTTACTTTAGATGCTCAGCAGTCACGCTACGCTGCTAAACAATTCTATTTCGTTCAATCACAGAGTAGTAAATCTCGAAGCAGCCTTCCCACCGGGTTGCATAATTCAGGATCGATTTACTGTCGTGGGATGACTGGCATTAGCCAAAGGACATAATTCACGGGCACTCCCCTACCAGGATCACTGCTAGTCAGGCACTTCAGCTTAGATTTCTGCCTATATCTATGTCGGATGCCTCATAATTTCGCGCACGGCAGACGTCGATCACTGTTTATCGCAGTTTATCATGTCCCGGAAAATATCTAATGATCCGTTTCTCTGTCAGATTATCATCTACAACTATCGCAGTAAGTTAAACCGATTTATCAAAGTAATTCAGTAATTGTGTTAATAATTTCGCATTTATTACAATTCCGTTAATAATATCGTCACTATTAATGCAAAGATTTTTAAATCTATTTTTTTATTAAAGAATAATAGATAAATAATTTTTTTCATTAATACTCTGTCTCTTTTTTTCTGTTGCTTTATGTTTTTTTTTATTTAGGTTTGTTGTTTGCACAGTTAAAATGCTTTGGCAGAAAAAAATATACAAAATTATTTATACTCAAATTTCATCAAACGCGATATTTTTTAACGCATTTCGTTCTTTAAAACGAATCGTCAAATTTCTACTAAACTGCATAATACATGCTGATACGTAAGCAGCTTGCTTCCCTCGCAATTCGAAGATACCGGATTACAAATTGTCGGTAACGTACATTCGTATTATCGGAGGAAGTAGGAAAAGAGGAGCGTTGCACAGTTTCGAAAAATCACTTGGGCATATAGATTGCGAGAACACAGGAAGGCGGGGGAAGCGTATTTTCCACTCGATTTCTCCGCGGCTTTATCGATTCCTTGCTTTCTCTCGCGGAAGAAACACGGGCGCGCATTTGGCCGTGTTTTAAGAGTTCGTTCAACATTCGTTTTAATAAGTCTCCCAAAACGCCTCGGTTATAACTGAGGAACGATGGTGGTTTGCGTTTGGCAATGGTTCAAGACGGAGACCGTGCTGTTAATGGCGCAAACACCGCGGTAGCGTTATGAATAATGGGCCAGGCTTCCTCGGTACGCCTCGGAACAAACGTAAATGCAAAAAAATGTACGTCGTTGCTTAAGGATGCTGCTGTCTCGGCTCTCGGAAAAACGCGCGATCATAAGTCAAGATATCCTCGGTACGGCGGGATTCGACGTGAGAAGCGCGCGCAGAGGGTACTACGAATTTTTAGTGAATGATGGAACATGTGCATCTATCTGTAGCTTACTGTAAATGCAGTAAGAAACTTCGTATTGCAAATTTCAAATCCTGCGATTTTAGCCTTGCTAAATATTAAAATGCTATTGTATTTAACAAATATGTATAAATTTTCTTAGTACGCCTTTGAATAATAATGATATTTTAATCCAGATGAAAAAATAACGCAATTTAATTAATAACGAAGTAATTTTATTTATTTATGAAAGTAAATTCGGAATAGAATAATATGATTATTATTCTACTCCGAATTTACTTTCATAAATAAATATACAATACGATATTGTGAGTAATAAATAATACAAATTCTCCCTTAATACTTCGAGACGCGATCGAGTTTTTCGATTAGTCAAATATTCTGTGAATATTATTATCACAAGCAAACAACGTTATTATTCAATGTCTTTCCCTCTCTCGCTTTCGGTAAGGGGGTTTTGCGGTATCAGGGTAAAGTCAGCCAATATACACTCAGCAGTTCGTGATTTTGGAGCATGTCTGGCACCCGCGATAGAACCTATCTCCTCTTTATGCGCTGCCGTGTAGATTGTAGCAGAATTTTGTCACCTTTGCCAGATCCCACCGGAATTTCCTCTCACCATATATCTCTTTCTTCATAGTCCGCCATTCTCCTCCGACGTGTCGTTCTACCCTCTGCGCGAAGTGACTCTCAAAAGCATTCCTTCCACCGCCTCTGTCCATCTAGTCCAGTGCTTCGTCATCTAGCTCAGTTCGGCATTCGAACCGGAGCTTTGACCGCTTCTGGAATTCCCTATCGTTCGCCAGCTCGCTAACGGTGTCGGTTGATCGGTCACCGCTCCTCTTGTTCCTTTTCTTCCTGCGTCGATCCTTAATGCATTCCAGCCGGAAAAGCGCGGCTGAACGCGCTTCGTTCGCGCGTTCGCCCTGATCTTCCTCTCGGCATTACACGCTAGGTTTATCTAGCGCGTTCTAGTTTTATGTACAACTGGCGGCAGGCCAGCACTCTCTATTCTGAACGCTACCGGTAGTACTTCCACCTACAGAACAAAGCCTCTCGCTCCTGAAGAGCGTCTTTGTCTTATAGTGACAGAAATTCACGTCATACCTAAAATCTTCCGTTTGATCGTTGGCAACAGACCTTTCCTATTTGGATTAAAATTAGTTGTCGCGTATGTCTTTCAAAATGAAATTTATGCGTCTTTTCACCCGCAGTGGTCGTCATCCAAATTTCTCGTCATGCGCACTTTCACCTAGAGAACAAAGCCTTTCTCTCTTGAAAAGCGTCTTTGTCTTTTGGTGACAGAAATTCGCGTTATGCCTAAAATCTTCCGTTTGATCGTTGACAACAGACGACTTTTCTTGTTTAAAATAAGTCGCGTATGTCTTTCAAAACGAAACTCATGTTTCTTTCCATTCGTAGTGATTGTCATCCAAATTTGTGTGCTTCCACCTAGAAAACAAAGCTTCTCGCTTCTGAAAAGCATCTTTGTCTTTTGATAACAAAAATTCGCGTTATACCTAAATCTTCCGTTTGATCGTTGGCAACAGACAACTTTTCTTGTTTACATTAAAATATGTCTTTCAAAATGAAACTCCTGCTTTTTTCCATTCGTAGTAGTCGTCATCCAAATTTTTTCGTTACGTGCACTTCCACCTAGAGAACAAAGAAGCTTCTCGCTTCTAAAAAGCATTTTTGTCTTTTGATAATTCGCGTTATACCTAAAATCTTCTGTTTCTGCTGTTTATATTAAAATAAATTATCGCGTATGTCTTTCAAAATAAAACTCATATGATTTTTCACTCGTAGTGATTGTCATCCAAATTTTTCGTCGTGCGTGAAATACTTTCTGCGCGCAGTCGCGACCGTCGAGCCACGACCTGATTTCACGCTCGCATCTAGGTCGTGCACTTTAACTTGACGAGGCGGGTTACATTGCGAGCTATATGCAGCACCGTTTTACAATTGACAATCGCGCCGTACCAGCCACAACTAATACATGTAGATAGTACTCCTTTCGTTTCTGTACAGCGTTTAGCTGTAGATATTGCGATCATCTCTTTCGATTACTGTCTAAGTAATCATGGTAATGCAATTGATCAGATTAAATGAAGAAGAGACGAAAGAGTATTGTACAACCGGCATGGTTGATATAATTGGTTTCAACATCAAAATTTCGTTTGTCTTACGAAATTCTGCTCGTGACATCTGTGGAGATTATTCCGCGTTGATACGGACTGTTTCAGTCGAGATTTGATCCCCTTGCGATCTGAGCTCGCGAGTACTTTGTGAGAAATGAAAGGCATGATTAGAACCGCATTGGTCTGCAAGAGATCTAAGGATGATCCAGTGTTCAGACGCTACTTTACGAGGGAGAGCCTTGGTATCGTCCGATTCCTGACGTATGCAAGCACCTTAATGGATCCACCCTTTACGCCTCAACCAGGTGACTGCCTGGGGCCGCGTATGCGCAAAGCCCTTACCCGAATTGGGTAACCTAACCACCTCGTGTATGTAGGTGGCGAGGGCTTCGTAAATCATGAGCGTTCCATGCGTGACGTCAGCGAGCAGCGGCAATGTCTGGAATGCTGATATCACATGTATCAGAAGGCTACGAACCTTCAAAACTTCGTTTTAGGCTATTTGTAATTTATAATTGTAATTTAAAGCGAATTTTTCAATAAGTTCAATCAATCGTTCTTTTTCTATTCATGTTTATTTATTATCGTGTAAATTTGAGCAGATCATTGGATGGTTATGTCTCTTCATACACGGAAGCTCGCAGAGATACGAGTTTGGTGCTTCTATATCTAAATGGCCGAGTAAACGATCGATACGCGCCTCGATAAGCGAATCGGAAACGAACGGTAGCGGCTCGACGGCTCTGTCTGCTGGTATCGATATACGCCGGGATTTAAACGTCGAACCCGAACGACCAAAATTCGTCCTAGCTGGACCCGGGGCATCGGTTAGGATTTCCGCGCGTAATACATCAACCTTTATTATGCCGGCGCCGAATGTCCATCGGTTATGTCAGCGCCGTGGCTGATGTTGCCCGTGAAAAGTTTTATTTTCGTGTTCCCACGATTTTTCTCCCTGTGCATTTCGCGCTTCGCTCGATCGAACGTGTCTGTTTTTACGTGGTACAGAAATGAAGTTATGAAACGTATTAGAAATCATCGCTGATGAGAGGTAACGCGATAGCAGCATTTGATTTCTGTTACTTGATTTTCTATTCAAGGAAACTGCGCCAATCAATTTTCGTGCTCAGACTCGTTTGTTGCATTGAACGCGTCCCGATCGAAAAGCAAGCTTGCATACTTTTGCAAAAATATTTTTAAGAATTTACGAGATAAAAAGTTCACTGGACAATTGAGCTATAAAAACATTTGTAAAAATTTAGTTACAAGATTATTAATAGATAAACTTGCAATTTATTGTTTGTTTAGAAATAGTCGAGTCTAAAATGCACTTTCTAGCAGACACACACATTCTCACTGCTGACTTCAATCATTAAAAAACTGAGAGAAAAATATAGTTACTTTTGGACCCAACCATAATTTTATAATATTTCTAACAATAAATATGATACAATAAATTAATTTAACTACATGCATCATGTTAAATAATTATCATAAAAAATATTATGAAATTGTGGTTGGATCCAAAAGTAATTATATTTTTCTTTCAGTGTACAGCTTAACAGTAGCATTCAACAATATAACAATTGAATTTATATAAAATTTTTAGCAATTAGAAATAGTATTGTTCAAATTTCTGCATACTTGATTAATTTCTTTATATGTAAAGTCGTTCTTGTATCTGCTTTTCCTTTCATCATAATTGGTTCTTGTTAGAACATTCGAGACTTAATCCAATTTCTCATCTCGCAAATTCACGTACATCTCGTCAGAAATCCGTAGTGAACGCCTATCCGTGGTTGAGTGAGTTTCGTCAATATATCCTTGCGTACTGTGTAGTCTGCGCAGAAGTACCATACACGCTGAATCCTGCGATGTCGTCGGTCTTCTTCGCTTCGTCTTCCTCGCATTAGTCGTGCACGAACGACCATAAGCGGGCTGCGTACGTAGGACCAATGCGAGCGAAGCGAAGCGAGTCGGCGGCCGCCTTTCGCTGTCGTTTCCCGGTAACCCGTTTAATTTCCTGAGTTAATGCGCGACTGACTGTCTGCCGCGAGCATCACGCGCGAGAATCGCGATTACGGCTGCGTTTTGCTGTAATGCATCTCGTCTCTTTTCCGCAAAAAGATGTAATAGACTCGTCTTGAAGAAAACGGTCCTTTACAGCGTCGTTGATGTCCAAATGATTCGATAATAATAGAATTTTTCTTCTTTGAAATAAATTTATATTTTTAACTTTACTATGTGAAAAATGGCACCTTATCCATTCAAACATGAGTATTGTATCCGTCGACTTTTTCATCTATTTAAAATAGTTAAAAAAATTAAAAAATTCATGAACATAGTTTCAAGTTTCTAGAATAAATATTTATACTTTATTTCGGAAAAAATAAAATGTAAAGAATAGGAGGGAATCCTTTAAAGTTTCGAAAAAGTTCCATGGATGGAAATCGATTGGATACAAAATATCCATGTTTGTACTGTAAGGATTAAAATATCCACTCGCGCGTTTAATCCGATTGTGTAAATTTATAATCTGAGAAGAAACATGTTATGTGCATATATATTGAATACTAGATATAGAACTCGCACCGCGGGTTCAACGTATCATCCATATATTCGCCCATATTTTTGAAAGTAGATAAATATCTATAAAAATAGTAGAGATAAAAATAGTAGATAAATATCTGTAAGAAAAGTAGTAGAGATAAAAATAGTAGATAAATATCTGTAAGAAAAGTCATGTAGATTGATTACATAGATATTATTCGCAGTTTTATTCTTCAATCATCTCGCATCTTATAATCTTAATAACCGATATTCGTTTGACGCTCAGACGATGCTTGCTTATCATTGGCACTCAAGCAAGATTCTCATCCTGCGGGATAACCGCGCGAATGATTATTCATGCCGCAACGTCACCGCAAGAGTGCTATCTATGGTGTAGCGATGGTGGTCGGTGAACCGAAGGCGGGTATGTTTTATGCAAACGATTGATTTTAGCTTTGCATTATGGGACGACTGTGGGAGGAAAGCCGAGGAAGAACGGTGGAAGGCGAGTCCATTGTGGGACTGGCAAGAATCGGACGGATAAAGCGAAAAAAGGCAGATGCTTCGTAGATGCTGCGGAAAAAAATGTATTGGAGTAATTTCTGTCCTGTTTAAAATCGATATTTCTGTTCTCGTTCCTGTAATTGTTAATTCTCGAACTCTAATTTATTCATTTTGTCTAAACATCGCTCGATATCATCGATTCACATCCACGATGTATAATATATTCTTTTACTATGTATCCAATATTCTTTCTTTATTCAGATGGCAAATAAAATATGATATGTCCTACTTTACGAATATACATAAAGGAATGAATAATATATATATGAGTGTGTTTAATTAACACTGTTAATATGACGAAACAGAAATACGGACTTTTTTCTCTACGTAACTTATAATTACGCAAACAGATTTCTCCGCTTTCGATTTCTGAGAACAAGCTTACGAAAGTCCAGGCGTAACTTTTTCGCCGTACATACGTAATTAGATGCTCGCCCGATAACAAGCTCTTGTTGTTTTTGATAATGCTAAAGACCGAGATAATTAGTGCAACACGTATAACGAGCCCCGGCTACACGACGAATGGGATCTTGCTTCACGGGCCACGTTGGTAGTCCTGGTTGGCCGACGGCCAAGCTTAACTGGGGTAAGAAGCGTGGTTCTGCGTCACTTACGGCACCGGGACTCTTCTCTTTGCGACATCTGCACGTTTCGCTTTTCGCCCCCTGGAAACCCAACACGCGGCAGAGCTATTGTGTCTACGTCATCTCTCGGGAAGTGTTCGATGAGAGACAGGGCGCAAAAACGAGCGTAGACCCGGTCGACCGACATTGAATCCGATAAGGAACCAGGGAATCCGATAGGGGTTGTGGTGACACATTTTACGCGATTAACTCTGGACAATACACATTGGATTTGTTATATATTACATTAATAAAGAGCTGTCCGATATCGTGGATATAAAAAAAATTGTAGGGCAGATGACAGAAAAACGATTGATGTGATTAAATCACGTTAAACGCTAAATAATATAATTTTTATATTTATTTGAAAATTTAATTCGCCAAATCTTTTATTACGTTAATTAAATTGAAGCGCACGTGAAATTGATTAAATTTAGATTTTAGATCGATGGGAAATCAAAACGTTTATTTTCACGTTGAGAAAACATCTCTCGCTCGCGAGCATGAATAAATTCAGTCAAATATCGACTCGATTCCTGTTTCACGAATTTCATTGTTTAGCGATGAGGTAAAACCAGATGTATTTTTTACGAGGATACATTTCGTGAATAGATGAGTGTGTGCCCGAAAACCTCGAGAAACACTATTTTGGCACTTTCGACAAGACGGTAGCTCATCGGAGCCGATTCTCGCAATGCATTTCGGTTTTCTGGAATTGCCGAACAAGAAGGGAAGACGGAAGCTTCACCATCAATTAATCAGACGTCGGTGTTTGTGTGCCTATCTGCCGACGGCCTCGTTGGGATTTGCACTTGAATGCCCATGAATAATCATACGAGGGCATGATCGATCGCCCGTGAATCAGACACGACGACGGCTTCCGTCGTCGTTCCGATTCATCGCCGATTTGACATGACGACGTCTCTGTCCATGATGGTACATCGATCCCCCGTACAATGTAAAGAGTGAGAACGCATCATTTTTCCCGGTTTTCTGGTCTCGCATCTACATCCGTAATCCGTGTTTTTTTTTGCTATGATGTAACATACGATTTCAATTTCTTTAACTAAATCATTCACTTGAAATTATAATGCAATTCTAAGATTCAACCATGAATTCTCTTCATAATTAAAACTATATCATTAACGTTCTAACGACAAAATTAATGATTATTATAAACTTATAAAGAATTGATATTAATATTTAATATTAATTTATCAGAAATGAAAATTAATTTTCAGATTAAAAATTTAATATCAGAAAATCATTAAAAAAATAATGAGTATTAAATAAATTTTTTGGGGAAATAATTATGTTGTTGTTGCACAAGATTTTAATTTTTATTGTAATTTGTAGATTTAAATATAATTTTCCATAATTAAAGCCGCGACATTTAAATTTTCTAATGACAAAATTAATGATCATAAACTCATTATAAGAAAAAAATTACTTAATATTGATTTATTATTAGAGAATCGTAAAAATGATCACTATTAATTTGATTCTTGAGAAATAATTGTTGTTGTCTGAAGGTTTTTATTTGCGCAGTTTGCGCATTCTTTTAACTACTTTATCATCGAGTACTGAATTTATCTTCACTTTTGTTGAAATGTCGCGTCACATTATATATTGTGCCGAGAATCTTGTTACGTGACGAAATTGCGAGCCGGAATTGTTCTTTTACTTACTTTACAGCCTGCCACGCATGTTTGTTCGTACTTTTCTCATGTCACACGAACGGAAAGTCGGTGAGCCCCGGCAAATTGAATTACTTCGCGTTTACTCAGGCGTCTCGGCAAACTTCTTGAGGAGGAGGTGAAAGTCTTTTCTTCGTTCTACGTGAGTTTTCTCATTCGCGCGACCTCCCTTGCCGTTTAGCGTCACGGCATTTTTAATGATCGCGCGGTAGGACGAAGTTAAACTGCGACTCGTAAATGGCGACTCACGTAGCCGGGCCGTGCGTGCAACGCATCTCCGTAAATTATCAAAAGTTTTACCCGCGTCGCTTCCCCTTCGCTCGTATTTTATGATACAATTAGTCGAACGCGACGTTGACCCCGCATTTAATTTCAGACACTCGCGTGCTCGTTCGTTTAATGAGCGATCAGAATTAATCGGCGCTTGAATATCCGGTCACGTTGGATTAATTGAAGAGTAATCCTACCGCCGAATAACAAAGAGCTCTGCGTTTCACAAATTGAGAATTGAAAACTTCTTTGTTTCTCTGTTCATATTACCTACATATGTGTCATGTCCACATAAAAAAAAATAAGATAACGTTATAAGCTATTATTTTTTTTAACAGAAAATTGTGTGTAGTACATTTTTTATTAATTTATCTAAAAATTCTTTAAAACTTGAGTATTACTTAAAGAGCTTTTCTTTCTCGAAAAAAGATATTACATCGTTTAATTAATCGCCTTTAGGTAATTTCTTTTATTTTTAATAAGCGGATCGTAGTTGACGTACCATAAAAAAGTGTATTATCTTCCTTTGATAGACTGAAAATTCGATTTCATTTAGAAATCGAGGTTAAAATTTGAATATTTCTTTTATGGAGATAGTTCTATAAAATTTGTGAAGTTTGATCATTGATTCGAAAAATCGGTGATATGTACAAGTATATCTGCAAGCATTGAACGATATCGAGAGAAATGTTCGTCCTCCCTGTCAGATTTTTCAGAAAATGTAGCACGTGAGATAGAACTAGCGAGCGCACAACCGTGGATGCCAATTGCGCGGGACTCGAAATGTCGACGTCGACCAAACTTCTCGACAATAGAGACCAGCGGGTGAAATGGAAAATTTTTGAAGATCGCGACACGTCGATGCAGGAGCTGTGACGTTTCTCTGTATCGAAGCGTCGTCGGAATGTGACCTGAATCTCGGGGACGCGCTTGACACACTTCCGTTGCCAATCCCGCGCTTCGTCGCCTTTACGCGAACTTCATCGGGCAGATCGTTCGATCTTCGTGCGAGCTTTCGTGCGAGACGGGAACATGACGAAGTGGTTTCACCTCGCCAAATTCGTAAGCTCGTGTCGGAAACACCACAGTCGGATATTTGCTGTCAGCTGTCGCGGCCGCCTAGCCATGATATCGAAATAGCACGAAAGTGTAAAGGTATGCATTTAGAAAAGCATAGAGGACGAACGAACTTCCGCTGGGGTTTGAAATCCTTGTTTCCTTGAACTTGCACAAGTTATTTTGTACAGTTGATGACGAGATATTCTCGACTTCATCGAGAAATGGAAAAAGTTTTTAAGAGAAAAGAAGAAAAGTTGACCTAATTGAATAACAAGATTCATTATTACCGAATATGACGTTGATAAGTGATTTCAGATCGGAATGGAATGTTAGTAATAAAAGAAAGGGAAGGAATGGAGGGAGACAAATGGATGGACATATAAAGAGGGGTAAGGTCATAAAAATTGTAATAGAAAAAAAAAAACAAGGGGATATAGCGACAGGGGAAGCAAAGGTACGCGTAGTTATGGTTGAACGAGAATATCTTATGAATTGCATGAATTGCGGTTCCGTTCGTCCGTCATTGTTACCGCTTAATTAAGGAGCGCCGTAATCCTTAGAAATCCCGAATTACCGGAAGATTGCGGAAGTATTTTCCAATTAGTCGACGTGTAGAGAGGCGTGTCGAGAAAGAATTATCACGAATGTGTGGCATCCCGCCGGTGAAATTTCACGTAAAACGATGTCGGCTGCTTCTGACCGTCCGGCAAAATACAATGCGGAATTATATTACGTTCTACCTAGCGGGCTGTTTGACGAATCAGAAAAGTTTCGAGCGAAATTAAAGTGGGCTGCGTAAAATCTCCGTTTCTAATTAAAACTTTTGATATTGTGCCAAGTTGTCATGTTGAAAATAAAAGCATTATTGGACCCAAGAACTCGGTAGCTAATTCAATACAAAAGCGATATAACTAACGAAAGAAGAATTGAATTGAAGATGCGAACATCATTTTCAGGAAAACCGATGTTTTTGAACGATCAAAAATGATCGCTGTTAATTATTCTTATATAAAAAGTTTAATGCTGGATTATATTCGTTCATATTCTGATAACATATAAAGATATTTAAATAAATTGTAAATAATTCTATATTACGTGAAACGACGGGGGGGGGGGGATATCTATATCCGATTAGCTAATGGTTAGTTAGTGCTTGATAAAAATAAAGGACCGCGGAAAATTGGATTAGCCCTCTGATAGGAGTTCCAATATTGGAACATCCGATATTATCGACATTACTTTTTGAGTATTCTCATATTTTACATTATTAACAGCATACTTTAACATTAACGAATTTTTTGTATTTTTAATAAAGCTAAATAGCTAGTATTGGGTAAATTAAGAGTGTCACGTTTGTCAAATTAGAACAATTTTGGCTAGACATAATTTTGCAGATATGTGTATGGATTGCAAGAAATAATTGTGTCTATGTATTACTACGCGGTTTTTCGTTTCTTACACGATAGTGGAAGGAAACCGTTTGATTGCAATTGTTGCAATTTGTTTTTATGTATGTTAAGTATAAATTCGGAATTTAAATTATGATATGATTGTAAGGATTAGAAACCGGTACTTCTCGACTTAGAGAGAGTTTGTTGTCATTACAATATAAAATTTTTCTGCTTTCTTGCAATTTTATTCAACATGGTCCACGCGCTATTGTCTTAAAGCCTAACTTTGATATTATTATGCACAAACTGGATACTGGAAGCTGGGCTAAAGCGAAACGATTCTAATTACTAGCCAACTATCGTTGTGATACTAATGTCATTGGCATATGGCATATCCCATATGCTGCAACCTGTTGTTTTCAAGCTTCGCGAACTTTATAATGGTAGCATGTTCCTCGCATGTTTCTGCGTACATAAATGTCGGACGCGGGATTAGATTCGAGTCTAAAATATTATGCGGGCGAAAGACAAAGACCAGTGACTAACAATAAGCAGTTAAATTAGAAATTTCGTAATCATTTGCAATTGATTTTGACACATACGGGTCCCGAGTCCTAATTATGGATATTAATGAGTAAACATTGTTTTTTTCATGGCTCTTTTAAAGAGCATCTTTAAAATCAGTTAACATCATTAAAGTCTATTGCGCTTTAATATTATTAAATTATATATTGACTTACGTTTTGCAAAAGAAAATGCAAAAGAGAATCTAGAAATCTCTTACTTACTAATTGATTTCCTCTTGAATCATTAGTGTAATATTTAGTCTAGTTAGTGTAATATTTAGCTTTCTAGAAATTCAGCCTCCTTTATTATTTCTGCTATTCCTGTGATTGATTGTTATATACCATATACCATATACGCAAATAGTTACTGTAGCAATTTCTGCTTTGAAACTTCAAGTCGCGCGCGATTAATCCGAGTAGTTTAGACGTGCGCTTGGTCCGACGTAAGAGGCGCCTTAGAGTAACTGTGCTTAACTGATTCGGAGGAAAGCGACTCTCAAATGGCACCGAAGTGAATAACAATTAACAAGCCAGGTGCGCCCAGCCGACTTCCATGCACGGCTCCTATTTGCAGACCGTACGAAGATACGTTTAGCTCGTGCCATTTCACGTGGCGCCTTCATTTCCATGTGCAAATAATATTTCGAGCCAATTTCCACGGCGGGAAAGGGGCTCTAGCTGGTGCAAATATCTATGCGCATCGATCCGTTTCGTCAAAAAAGGAGGAGGGGCGACATATTATGCACAATTATTTCACTCTGTCGTTTTGTATCAGTTTTCAATTGTTGCTTGAATAATTGGTTTCCGATCTATTTTTAATTTCATTTCATTTCATTTCTGAGTACAATTTGTAAATTGCATATTGTTCGGCAAACTTGAATTTAAACTTTCCTCTGAAAGAAATCTAGTTATATAATAAATACAGATTTATTTGAGATTATTAAAGAGTTTAATAAATTAAGCAATTAATTTACAACATATTAGTCTATTGTTAATTGCAAGCGCGCGTTAAAAGAAATTTAAATTGAAAACCTCTTGTGAGGTTTTCTTTTCAAATATATTGAAAAAATTGTTACTGTTTTCCTTATCAAAGTCTTTTTTTATTGGAATCTTTATAAATTTCTTGTTTATAATATATAGTGGTACATTTTAATATTTGAAAATTTGAAAGTTACATAGAAAGATTGTTTCCGTTAATTTGCACTAAGAAAATATTAAGCTTTATCTGAGGATATGCTTCTGAAGTTTGAAATCTTACTGTATATTAAGCTGCTTGGAGTTGCAAGATTAATGCTGACATTCTCTCAAACTTAGAAGCGTCTAATTCAAGCTTGGAGCTAGTTTATCAAAGTTACAACTCACCTTTGTCACTTAACATGAAACTATTTCCGCGAGATAATAAGCACAGATGTAGGTCGATAGTTTGCCGAGACCGAATACATAAGTTTTGTGTGTGTCGTGTGGCTCTTTTCTCTTTTTCCTTTCAAATATAAGGTGCTTCTTTCCCGCGCGCGAGGTCGTACCTCTATCGTCCTACACGTCCTTTTCCTTACACGAGTTTTATTACACCCTGGTGCACACGCATTCGCCGATGTACTTGATTTACGTTCCGTTTCCACGAGAATTCTCACTGCAAACGGTCTGTCTGAGACTATAGCCGCTTGGTGCAAATATATATAGCGCGGCAGTGTAAACGTGAAGCAGTCGCAGTGTCCACTGAATTCGCACACGTTCGAAACTGAATCGCACCAAACTTGTCGATTGGATTCGCTTCCGGCAGTTGCATTCGCAACGGCGCCTTCCATAGCGGCGTTGCTTATAAAACACGAAATTATGCTAATTTCGAGACAGATATGTCGAATCGTAACGGGGTCGCTGCAATCTTTTCGCTCCACGCGAAAACGTGAGAGGTGAGCTTTGGAAAGAAATGGAAGTACGTAATCCCGGGGTAATCCCGAGGGAGTTCCCGCGACAATATCTATGCGAAATGTAACTTTAAGTAATGCCATCTCTCACAATTGGATTCTTTTAAATAGACTGGCCGGCCCCCGAGGGAGACTCCGGTTTTCGGACCCTGCGACCCTTCGCGCGAGCATCTTATGAATCCCTTTCTCTCCATTCATGTCGGTGCGATGGCGTAAGTCGGATTACGGATAGCACGAGAGATAGGAATGAGAATATGTGAAATGCATAATCAAACCTCCTTGCAAATTGCGACTAGCAACGGTCGCATTTTCGAGTCGAATTCGACTTGAGGTCGTTTGCCTTTTGAAACCCGCCAGAATGAATATCAACCATTGTACGAAATGAGATTTTTTAAGAACGAAGAAGCTATGCATAGAGTTTTGCATAAAATATCGCGATAAGGTATTTTGAGAATATCTCGATAACATCTTTGTCTGGTTCCGATATACCTTGTTTTAAATATTAAAACAGTGAATCGTCGCTTTCTATTTTTAATATCTTTTAATATACAATTATTATATTCAAATTTTAACAAAGTGACATAAATAATTTTACATATTGAATATTAATAACTTTATTTTTTATAATTTAGAACTTATTGTTAATAGAAAATGATCTAATTCACTGTTAAAATATACGTATACATAGAATATCAATTTGCTTTGCTTAAAAGTTTAATTTTTGTGCGGGACAGTGCATAATAACGGTGGTTGTATTGTACAATCCTGGTTGCTGACTATCTTCATTTGCAGCGTTGTATTCACCATTGCGAAGCTATTACTCTTGGAGAAATCTTTCGCGCATTTTCTTTGAAACTTTCCTGCCTTCCAGCTCCATTACACGTGCTGACAAACTTGCCTCAGAAAAGTTCTCCCGAATAACAAAGAAGGAGCAGAATGAGTCGCAAGATTTTGTCGTTTGCGAAATACTCAGAACTGATCCTCGACTATGCATTACAAAATTTTAGGCCAAATTTCAAATGTTGACGAAAATACTAATAAAATTATTTTTATTTTTTGTTCCAGGTGAGTTTCTACATCCTTTTCTTTAAACTCTCAACTGGTGAAGAAGTTACGTGGTTAAGGTACGATTTGGCTGTATAAATTTTCACTTTTCGGCATCGATTTATTCCTTAGATTCTAATTAAAACTAAAAAGAAGCAGTCGGCGCGTCCGCAAGAAATATATTAGCTATGCATTATGCGACGATTTAGGAAGCGTACTTCCTCGCGAAGTCGAGGCATAGCAAGAAATAAATTATAGAGTTTAGTTCTGCATCGAAAATCAGACGAAGTTTTATTCAAGATTTCGAACGAGGAAATTGCGCGACAATTTCGCGACGTCGTGAGGAAATTTCACGAGTATGTTTCAATATCTCGCCGTTGCGGCTTCTGAAACGCTCGCAGCTGTGTCCTAAAACTCAATAGTCGGCCACAAACGTGACTGGGCGGATGCACTTCCGCATATGTCCGCCCGTTTACTTCTAAATATAAACACACGTGTGATAGTTGTATATAATTGCGCCAAGTTACTTAAGGCCAGTCCGGTGAAATGAATAACGCAGTGACCGTATCTAAATATAGCGATTCGGTTTGAGATAGAAGTCTAAAACGTACAGCTTTATTTCTCGCGATATTAATTTTTTTTCTTTTTTAAAAAAAAATTATTTTTATTTATGACCCCTTTTCTTTCCATTACGTATATTTGCATTTTTAATGATGTACATAACAAAATTCAATTTTTATTTTATTCAAAATTCGATATATATATATCTAACTATATTATATAACTATATTTATTTTACATCTATTCTTATTTTCTAATATTAAAAAAAGGAGCGAGAAATTGAATCCTAAAAAAGAATAATGGTTTGCTATTTTCTTTTTGAAGATTAGGGTTCTTTTATTCCTGATAAAAGCATCATCGTGAGTGATATGATACGTTGTGGATAATGTTGATCGAAAGAGACAGGTGCTCAGAATGGTCGGCAGCGAATTGCTCGATTCGAGCCAATATATTACAGTGTATATATACCGAGCTCATAGACGTATTCATACACGCCCGACATTCGATATACTATTGATATTCAGATTCCATGAAGGATATCAAGAAGCCGCTTCTCTCTTGGAGGTAAGCCGATTGGCAGCGAACCGTCAAGCATCCGCATCGTCTGCCAATCAGCTTACATCGAAGTACCATACGACTACATGTACATACATATGCATCCACATATCCAGCCCTCGCATCTGGGCTCCGCGTTCTAATGCTATCCTAGCACTTCGTTGTATATCGCGCAAGCGAGGGCGGCTTAAAGGAAACCAGGCAGGATATTTGTAGCCCGCAGCACGTGCCGTGAAGGTGTCGAGCAAGTTTGCGATGGTTTGACTCGATAAGCCAATAAACCGCGGACTCGAAAGATCGAACTCTCGGTAAGGCGAATGTGAAAGAGAGAACGATAAATAAGGTTGCGGAAAAACGAGGAAACCGATCCACCAAGTTTTAATGGTGTACGGGCGGCAAGTCATTGGCGCGCGTTTGCGAACGAGACACGTGTTGGAAAATGCCTGGCAGGTTGCATTATTCCCAAGTAGTGTGCTCCCAGCGAGTCTGGAACCATTAGCAACGCTAATTTTCTCTATATTTACTCGTAGCTATTGTAAAGAATAAAGTTACCCTTTGAACGTATACGCGATCGCAACACTCGCTCAGACACGATTACGAAAAGCAGACAATTTACCGTCTATTTTCCGCGCGCAATATCGTAAAATATTACAATGGATAAATATATGAAAAGCCTTCTCTCTGAAGTAAATATTTTATTTACCCCATTTATTTCATACGTTTATGGGATTTAGTCGTACATTATTTCATTGTATTTTATTAATAGATTATCGGATTCGATAAACAATGCAACGCGGTAACTAAAAAATGCAACTAAAAAAACCTATCAAATTTTAAGAAAAATATCTTTGCTATTTACGAGTAATTAAGATCGATTAGCCGATTAATTAATTGATTAATTTACTATTTTAAACACCAGCATTCTCTCCTTTTTGGATTAATATTGTTTGCAATGCATCATTTATGATGCTTTCATTATCAGGAATAAAAGAACTTTAATCTTCAAAAAGAAAGATATTTTTCAGAGAGTAAATGTTAAGAAAGCATTCGAGAATAAATTATATATATAGCAAAATAACATAATATAATTGCAAACATTTAGAGATACATTGTACTTTTGAAAATCAAATGGAGTACGCCTTCATACTTGCAATGTTTCACGGAGCTAGAATATTCTCAAGAATAGCTTCATTTCTTTTGTGTGTAAACCTAATCGCGCGCGCGGAGACAGAGCGGGTACATAAACATGTGTAGTCTGCGCGCTACCACCTTGCCATTCGACGGCGCAGAATTTTGCACGGCAGTTCTTCGCGAGACGCAAGGGGGAAGTGAATGGGAAACGCCTGTTGTATGTAACGTAAAACATCTTTTGTAATATATGTGTACGGAAGTGCAGGATGCTCGTCTACGCGGCTATACGAGCGCGCAGCTATTATCGCTGAGCTCCTTGCTGAGCTCAATGCTCGGGGGATGTAATTACGAAGTCGGAGGACAAAAGAGGGTCACAGACCGACATAGACAAAGAGAGAGAGAGAGAGAGAGAGAGAGGGAGGGAGGGAGGAAGAGAAAGAAAAGAATTTGTCTGCTTCACTGATGGCCGAAACTCTCTCTCATGCGCCGGATCAACATTGTGCTCTCGACGAGAAATGCTTCGATTGCGCTTCCTCTTGTTTGTCGAGGCGGCGTGCGGGGGAATGCCCCAGTAAATGGGGAGAGTCCATATTACATGAAGCTAGAAGTATTCCTAACTTTTCTTCTCTCTCTCTCTCTCTCTCTCTTTTGTCTGCCTTTCGGTGGCATTCAAATATGAGCGGAGCTTCCAACGGGGAAAACGGCGGACGAACGGTTAATTAATGGAACTGCGTCTCGATGTTTATTTTACGCGGAAACCGCCGCGTTGCACTCTCGCGGCGGTTCCATTGAACGCTCGATTCTCGCCCTTGGACCATGCGGATCATATTTCTCTTAAATGCACGGTACTTAACGCGTCGCGCCAATGCAAAATTTATGTGGCCGCGTCCGATCCGGTCTATGCTTTTTCTCTCTCTCTCTCTCTTTCGATTCTTTCCGCTCCGGCAATTATCACCGGGCTAGCCCCGGAGAATGTCCCAGTGAAAATCCTCCAGCTTCATCAGACTTGCTTCGGGACCAGCGGCGCAATGGTCAGTCTCGTAGAGGAAATGGACTGGCAAGGCCGGATGTATCTCCTGAGTAAATGGCAGTACGCTTTTGTTTTCAAAAATATTCGGTGCATTATACTCATTGGACAAAACGATTGTTTGGTATTACAAATATATTTGGGTAATATACTAAGGTTGACTAGAAATAATAGTGAATGTGAAATTGCAATTTCTGCGAAACTCACTGACAATGAGAGAAAAATATAGTTACTTTTGGATCCAACCATAATTTTATAACAATATTTCTAACAATAAATATGATTAACTTAACTATATGCATCATTGTGTTAGCCATAATTATCGTTAGAGATATTATAAACTTATAGTTGAGGCCAAAAGTAATTATATTTTTCTCTCATTGTAGAGATCAGACTAATGAAAAATTTTGCGATTGAAATTGTTTCTCGGAATTTTAAAAATTATTTATATATACATTGTGTATATATTTCTCGACGTTGATGGATCGAGAAAAATCTTGGGCGATTCTTCTACATCCAACATTCACTGGGCGAGTGCACCGGGAAAAGGAAGGACGAGGCGCATATGACATGGGAATTTTCTAAAAATTGATGTCCCGAGAAGAGCCATGGCTATACAAAACCCATCGCAGGCCCGAACAACGCGGTAACGTCGTTTGCATAGCAGCGTCGCGCGTCTGGCACGATAATGTGCAGCATCTTGCAACGCAATCGTCGGAGGCATTCTCTCTCTCTCTCTCTCTCTCTCGCTTTTACACCTCGTTCGAGAAAGAGTCGCGCGCTCTCTCCCGTTTCACCCTCTCGTGATAACATCTCTCATTTATCAAGACGACGCTGCATCGTTGTGCAACGACCGCGCCTTAACGTCTTCTGCGCCTTCTCCTCTCCCTCTCTCCCACCCACCTCGACTTCCAAGCGTCATCTTCGTCTTACCCATCGGGGATGGGGCCCCAATAAGAGGATCGGGGGTACTTTTGCTTCAGCTTCGCGAAATGCACGACGGAGACAGATCCCCTCGAGAGCGCGAGCGCTCGCGTGAACTTGCGAAACACACTTGCGCGAAATTGCTGTGATTTAAAGCGTCGCGCCAAGTGGCGCTACGTCGAATGCCCGCCTCGAAAGCGTTAATTATTTACTTTCCGTTTGCTGAAGTAAACAACTATTAGCGAGTAATAACCGGGCCCCTCGAAGGTAAAATGCAAGTACAAGAGTTTCCTCATTTTGCTTTATAGAGTCGACAGTTTTACGCGCGATGAAGTTAGTTATTAAAGTACAATTCGAACAAAAAAAACCGTCGATATTACGATATCTATTATATTATGAAATTATAACAGTTATTAGATTTCTTTTTTTTTTTAATTTATTACACTTTTTAAGCACGCGAGACAAAGGTCATAATAGATCATTTATTTTTTGCGTGATGCATATTCTATATTCTCTCTGGCTTGCATGCGCACACGTGAAGATTAAACCCATTTTAATTAATTAAATACTTTAATAAAATATAGGTGCTATCTCTCTGAACTACCTAGATGGATTAAATGTGAAAAATATATATATGAGAGCGTTATACAATCAAAAGTGGTAGTTAACTTAACAAAAAGAATTTAAAGCGATTTTTAGATTAATCGCATTATAAAAAATATGCAGAGGCTGAACGTTATCAGGGACGTGATGCAATCGACGGGAGACGCGTAATGTGACTCGATAAGAGAATCGGGTATCGGTTCCTGCCGGAAGAAATGTATACGTGTATGATATATAATACGTCATGTAGGGGTTTTAAAGTACATAGTTCAACTATCCTGAGTAGGCCAATAAAAGTGTATTGAAGTTCTACCGGGTTGCATGAGCTACCGACAAAAGAGGATGCGAATGGCGAGAATTTCCGTGAGAAGTAGGTCGCAACCTACCGAGTTCGGGGATAGTCGAGGGTATAGAGATGAGTCGAAAGTTACCTCGAGACTGAAATGATATTCGTGAAATAAGTCTTACGTAAATAAGCGCATGATTGAAATATGTATCCTTGGGCAGTAAGTTTGTGTTTGCTTTAAAGATTCTCTCGTTTCAGTATCGATATTAGACATGTTTTGAGAGGAAACCGATATAAGTAGTAAGATAGTTCCCAAGTTAAATTGGGTATCGATGCATTTTTATTGCGCGGTTTATATACGGAAAAGCTTCTGTCAACGTTACGTATTTCCGCACATCTACGGTACACCACTTCGATCGCATGTTTCTTTTCCCGTTTCGTTTCGCCGGGACTGATTTTAATTGCTTAACTTACACTTTTTAGCCGTGACCCGTTTTATGACGTTATATATTCGAGTAATTAAAATTCCCTATAATTTAACAGCAGGTGTACGCGGATATTGTATTCCTGCCATTTGCATTAATTTACATAGTGCTAATAAGATTTATACTGTGTATGCGACACTTACGTTTGCGTGAGAAACGAATGCAGAGGTAGCTGTCAACCTACCGCGTGTACACGTGCATTGTGGAGGGTTAATGAACCGACATAATCGAATTCAGCACACGTCACACTGTTACTAACCAGGTCTGCACAAGTTTCACACCCTCGCGCGATATACATACATCGTATAACTGCCCAGATTTTCTTCGAATCGATGGAGATGCGGTTACTTTCTCAGCGTAAATTGCTCCCAGCTGCCTCATGTATAGAGTTTGTTACGTTTCTACTTGGCTACTCTTTTCACTCCTCCTCCCTTCCCTTCTCTCTCTCTCTCTCTCTCTCTCTCTCTCTCTCTCTCTCCTTTACTTTTCTCTTTTCCACATTCTCATACTCGCTCTCTGGAGCACCCTACTTTTTTTTGTCGAAAAATCGAACGCGACCCTGCACGTGACGTGCTTTCGAAGCCGCGATAAATTCCTTTACGAGCCTCCCCGGCCGTGGCCACCATTAACTCCCTCGTCTACGTTCGATTACGTCGACATTCCGTGCAGGATAAAAATCCACGTGCGAGAAGAAAGAAGGGCTTTTAAAACTTCGTCGTAAGGAACGGAATTAAATGGATTTCTTTCGAGAGTGTGACATAAAAAAAAAATTTAATGTTGATAACCGCGGAGGTAATGCCGATGGGAAGACTTTACGGCCACGCAGGCTCCGGGTCTCCTTTGACCATGTCGTTCATTGCAGTACTCGCATTACAAGTTTTAGGCTCGACGAGCACAAGAGTGATTTTACCGTAAGGTGAAGTTGAAAGGATTCTCAGCGCTAGTTAATTTCAACGATAAAGTTTGACGATTAAGTTAAACTCAACGATAAATTTGATGATTTTTTTCCTTACTTCTATCATAACTTTGCTATAAAAAAAGAAACAAATTGAAATAAATATTAATGATTGATATATACGTTCGAAAACCATACGTTATAAAAAATTAATTAATACATTGATGCATAAAAACGCCGTAAACCTATTAAACATGCTGATCAGTGATTAAATTTGTCATTTATCAAGTTTTCATTGAAATATTAATGAAGTTTTGTAAATCAATGCTCATTCGGAGACTATAAATTTGTTTGCAAAAGAGGGATATATTAACATTAGGGACAGATTCATGTACGATATTTCATCGATCGATTACCTAGCTTTATCGAAACTGTTATTTCACGCGAGGGAG
>JAJVSH010000022.1:1065068-1109889 GCA_021460005.1 Tetramorium alpestre | reverse complement strand
GAGAGAGAGAGAGAGAGAGAGAGAGAGAGACGTAAACCGGCGAAACATTACTGTCGTTCCGCTTCTGCGAACGTGTAATTTTAAGTTAGCCGCACTCGGCGATAAGTATCGCCGACATTTGTTATTTTCCGCGCCATCTAATTCTGGCGTGTATAAAAGTCGTTCGTATCTAGCATGCCCAGACTTCGGGACTTCCAAGAGATACAATCTGCACCCGGGCTCCGACTACGAACAAATAATTATATTGCGCGCTTGTGGCTAAATTACATCCAACTTCTCTCGAGGAGGCTCGCCGGCGCGCCGCGCGCATCCCTCCCCGACGTGCACGCTGAACAATCCGAATTGCATCGCAACTACTGTCTGGTCTACCGTAGTCGGGGCGAGTATCCTTCATCGGAGACCGACTCCGGCTCAAAGCGAACGCCCACATTGGACCCGGGGGTCGCCGGTGAATCTCGGTTGACGGCCCCCTGCGCTACAATCGGAATCTCTCAATCGGACGCGTGTATCTCAGGAAAGCGGATTCCCGAAATGCGTGCTGCGAGCCGCGTGTACTGAGAGTCCTTTAGCCGGACATCTGATCGACATTAACGAAACAACGCTCATGAATCTCTCTCTCTCTCTCTCTCTCTCTGTCTCGCCTTTCTCCCCCTACTCCCCTCCCTTCTGCCTTGTTCTCCTTTGCTCTCCCCGCTCCCTCTCCCTCCCTCTCTCGCGCGCGCACGTTATCGATTACTCGCAGAGGGGTTATCACCCCTGCCGGGTGCGCTTGCTTGCACAGGCCAGTGCACACGCCTGTGCCGATCGCGCGCGCCAGCGTGTCCGTGAAATTACAATGGCCGACACTATGCCTACGGGCTGTATGACGATGTACGCGGCTCTCCGCCGAACGCCATCGATAACGATGTCAAATTAAATGAAGCGTGCAAACCCGCGCGATCATTTCGTCTCGGCGATCCCCCACCCGACCGCGCGCCGGTTTGTCCGCGCAGTAGCGGCGTTTACCTCGATGTGACTTATTTTAACGCGCGATCCACGCGCTTCCTATACGTTTCTTCAGATTAAATCCACACGAACAGACGTCCCGTCGTGATCTCCCTTTATTGCCACTTTGATACCCTCTTGCATACGTAATAAACGACGAAAGCTCGAATTTTACGATCCACTGGACTTCCGTTGTCGTCTATGCTACGTATGATGATGCGATTGCATCGAACAGATTGATATGACGAGCGCGGAAACACTCGCGACGGCGTTTTATCGTCTGATTTATTGTCTCAGCCTTGAAAGTAATATTTTGAAAAACGTTAAATTTAGACACGATAGATAAGTTTTGATAACGCTGATATCAAACTTGGATCTATTGTAATGTTTACAATGCCGGTTATATCGCATAGATTCTGCCGCATCTCTTCGGTATGAATTAATAATCATCGTTATAATTAATAAAAGCATATTAAGCGAGTGTCGAAATTTCTTCGATTACAATCAACATGTCCAATTTGCCGCGTGGATCTGTAATATTCGATACCGATGCAACGCGCGTAACTGGACACTCCATTTTGCAGATCCACCAAGTCCCATACACGCGTCCCACAATAACGGCGTTAAATTAAACGATATACAATGATACTCATCAAACGCATAAAATTTATTTTGCACTCGATCATAAATGGCTCTCCGGCGATTTATTCAAGCGTTTCCCAAATCGCGCACGAGATGTGCCATAATAATTTTATTCGATGACTATTATTTCAGCATTAATTATTGTGCGCTTTATTGTTGCTCCACTTATTATGCGTGTCGTTCTCCAAACAATAATCAAAGGGATCCTTGGAATTATTAATACCTTTTTTAATTTATTATGAAACCTATATATTATTGCGGATATATAAATTACATATAGAAATGTAATTACAGATAAATGACGTTAATGATTAAATGTACATGAATGTTTCTTTCAAGTTCAAGCAACCGCATCGCTTATGATTATTTTTAAAGGATTTATATATACTTGACAAATTTATTGGAATATTTGCTAAGAGAATGGAGAATTATGCATTCTCTAGTATACTCTGATTAATTATAATTAGTTATTTTTAATTAGAATTATGAATATCACAGTTGCTATATATTTTTGTAAATAATAAAGAAAATTATTTCTAGCATACTATGAAATTCATTAAGAACTACTAGCGCAAATGTACTCGTGCAATACTAAAATACATTAGTATACGTTTTATCATAAATTATACATCATGCGATATTTAACAGTATATGTTTATATATATATATATATAAAACATGTTAAATTATTACTTATTTATTCATCTAATGCACGCTCCGATATTTCGGCGAGTCGGATAAACACTTCAACCGCATTCTATGCAATTATGCATTCTACATCGTTTCGCGTAATTATCTGACATTAATGTGTTGCATTGACGAGTTTTTCACAAAATTCCTAGTACGAAATATCTCATTTCCATCAGTATGCTCGTCGAGTATCTCGTCATATTGTCGTAATGCGTGGCATAAAATCGAACAGTGTCGAAATTAAGCAAATATTTGCAATTTGACGTAGATTTGCAATAAATTTTAAATGACCTGATCAATCTGGAGATGAATATTATCGACAAGTGTACCAGAATATTGAAAAAAGGCATTTGGAACAATATAGAAAAAAATTGATACAGAACAATTGAGTGATATTTTCCTATTTAAATCGTATATTTACAGTACATATATAAAATATAGAGTCTAGCTTTTTATGATGCTTACTTTTTTTATCTTTTTATGTATCTTTTATTTACAGTTTTATTCAATAAATGCATTTTAGTACAGCTGCGCCAAATCATAAATTGCGAAAATAAATCACGCGGACTAAATATCAATGTGCATATAAAGTCTGAAATGGATGTAATTTATGAAATTATTATTATTTAAAAGCAGTTTCAAAGCTAAGTATCATTCGTTATATATTCGAGAATTAAAATTTTATATTCTCAACAACTTCATTATATTACCAACTATCGGAAAATGGTTAATGGAACTAAATAATATTTCTCATTCAAATGATGTCGCGATATACAGCGACATTCGTATTTTATATCATATGAATTATTGGATTTATCCTATTTATATTTCCTTTTAACATGAAATTGTTTTTTTTTCTTTTTTTTCTCACATATACTGGTGGAAGAAATAATAGATATGTGGTGAAAAAATGATCAATTTTGAAATATATTGAAGATGAAAAGATAAACTCAAACAATAAATTTAGATTTGACATTTTATTTTATTATACTATTCTCGTTTACTGAAAAATACTAATTTTTGTATATGCGTTATACAATTAGAAAGAATATAGTCTTTTCCAGAAATGATCTTTTTCTGCGCTGCTTACCTGTTATTTTTGCCACCGCTGCATATATCTAGCGAATACATCTGCATAAATAAGACTGGATGTACGCGCGCGTCAAACTCGTTGTGAACGTGTTTTAATGGTGCGACCCCGACACGTCCGCGAGTTTACCACGGCCTTATATCTACCGCTTCATGGGATTCCCGTACGCACCTTTCATCCCTCCAGTTACATCGTAAACCTCCGTACGCTCGCCGTTCTCGCCGCCTCTTCGCTTCTCTCGAATAGCATTCGCCTCACGGTTTGCTCAGCATAGATCCCTTTCGCGCAGGGTAGAGGGGGGAGGGGGGGGAGAAAGGGAAGCGAGTAGACGCGCATGGTAGCATACTGCTCGGCACACTGTATACCTTCGCGTTCCTATACGACCATTATGCTATAAATAACTTGACCCACAACTTTTACGCAGAGGCATTCGTGAAACTGCCGATACCTTAAGTCACTCGTGGCATATCGTGAGTCGTGCATACGTAAAGCCATACGATTGCAAAATTTGCCGTGTAGACGCGGTATTTCAGATAGAAATGTTGAATCGAGCGGGAGATACAAGAATAAATATCGTGTAGCGACAAATAATATTTGATAATGCGGTCACTCTTTTATGCGACAAATAATATTTGATAATGCAGTCACTCTTTTATGCAGTTACAAGTAAAAACTATTGAAAGCAATACAGATGTTAACGAATTAAGGAAATCCGATCGTCCGATAGTTTAATAAAAAAAAAAAAGAATTTATTTCTGGATGTTATCCATTTGACTCGTGGTGAATCTTTTTTTTGGGAACAAAAATTTAGAATTCGATATCTCATTTTCAACTAAAAGAGAAATATTGGCGAAGCACAGTACATTATAAATGAACCGCATGACAGAAATCTTCCTTAATGAAACATTATTCATTATCAATATGATATCATTAGAACCTCGTAAAAGCGACAATCGAAATCCTGTCATCTTTTTCGTAACAAATTTATGTTCGATATTTTTATATCAATGATTGATGTCAATCATTTATTTTTCAGTCAATCGATGATTACTTTATTTATATAGTCATATAGTCGCATAAGCGAAGACTTTTTTTTCTTCAAGCTTCTGCATGATATTTTCTGAATATTTCGCGCACCGCAAGCTTTTTTTCTTTTAACGAAACCCGCCGTTTTCCGCTGGATATGCCTTTTTCCAGTCTGTGGCAGAATGGCGGTTGAGGTTTCTGTAGTCCGTGGTAAGCGATACATCTCAAGGGGACTGTGAGAAGACATAATCGTGTTTTGCTACCGCCGTCAGCCGCGCCCTTTTCATCCCCCTCCTCCCTCGAATATCTCTCCGCTCGCATTTATAATATTCTCGCGAGTATAATATTGCCCTTAACGCGAATGCATTACAGACCCGCTCAAATGATCGTCTCGCTTCGCAACACTCAGTCTCTTTCCCGCTCGGCTTACTTTTTTCCAACGTAATTCCTACCTTTCTACGCGCAAGTTCCTCTCTTCTGGCTTTCCTCATTTGTTTCTTGTTCGGCATCTAAGAATGAGATAGCGACGAACTGACTTTTTTTTTATTTATACCTCAAGTGCGAGATACAAACGGATACTGTCTTATGCATAAAGAAGATTTATCTAAATCTGTGCAAAAAAAAAATAATTTTCTTTCCTTATTTTCCATTGTGAAATTCTAAAATTTTAAAGATATTCTTTGAGATCTAAAGCGCCAAAAGTAGAAATGATATTAATATTTAATACTTGTATCTCTGTAAAATATATTTATAAATATATTGTCAATATATTAATATGTTAAATTATTAGTTTAATACATTATTTTTATATATTTACAATTCATTCATTTTTTTTGCCGGTTTTCTAAAATTAACGTGAACAACTGTAAATTCATTCAGGTCAGATGTCATTTAATGCTAATAAAAAATAATAAGAAGAAAGAGGAACAGATGTTACAGGCATGTTTCAAATTGTCATTATTAAAAATACAAACTGACTGCCCCATTCAAGATACCGAAACCGTTCAATTTACACGTAACTTCTCTAACAGTCAAAATCGCTATATATAAATTCTCATAAATTCGACTGGCGATAAATCTCGAATATACTGGCAGTAACGTGCCATGACGGCGTAAACACATCTGATAGTTCAGCGTCTCGTGTTTCAACATCGTTACGTTATAGTGACGCTAGTGTACGTCTCGTAGTCAAATTTCACGTGACTAAGGAGATTGGGAAGCTTCGCGCCGTCAATCTCCACCGTACGTGGGATTGAACCTACCTACGCGCGGAATTTGACAGCAAAGTCGTACGCGAAACGCAACGTAATAGCGGCGGGATGCAGCTGGGGAGGGCTGCGCCACGACAGTAGCATCCGACATACCGGACGGATATCGATCTTCCAACCTCGCGGGTTTCTTGCTCCCAGATACCGCGAGCAGGAGACGTGTATCGATCGAGAAGCGCGACGCTTTGCGAAACGATCCGCGGAAACGATGATGTATTCCCGGAGATAAATCGCATTTCGCGTAGATATGTATTCGGCGGTATTATTATCACGAAACTTCGTTACCGAGGCAAATGATCGAACCTCATAAAGATTCGATGCTTTGCAGTCCAATGTATTGTCATTTATCAGAAGGAAAGGGAAAGGGGGGATGAGTGGAGATGGAAAATCGGTGTCGAAATTAAAATTTGCTTCTGGTAATCCCTGACAACGAATACGCGCGAATAGATCCCATCTCCACTGTTTTATCTCTCTCCTATCTTTGTGCGTTCGTTTATATCTGCTGTCTCCGACTTTTCAAAGCTAAAAAATAACTTTGTACCTGTCGATCACGATAAATCAATTTTCCTCTACAATTTCTTTTCGCAGTCATTTCGATTTTCTCGGAGTCGAACTTTTAACGTGATAATAATGTAGCTTTCTAAACGCAACTATAGCGACGATGCTTTAATCGCAGAAAGGTGATCGTTCATCCGGCCGTTGTTATCTCCTCTATGCTCACTGGAGCACGTATGGATCATGAGGATATATGTAGAACTGAGGATATATAGAACGCGACAGCTCCAGGCATTTTTTTAATTTGTCATTGGCCGATATGTGCAAAAAGTCCTGGTATTCACCGCGTTCATTTCGAATTGCTCCTGGAATTCTGGATCCCATTGTCGTACCAGTTACGCTCCAGTAAATCTTGATGCTTAATTACATTCGTAAGACGAAAAACTCTTAGGAGAGTTTTTCATCGTTTACTCGAAATGTTTGTAATAATGTTATTTTTTACAATATTATTTATAGAGTGAATTATACAATGTTAAATTAAGTGAAAATTTTTTAAATATTCAATAAAATTAAATTTTTAAAGTTTAAAAAGGTTTAAAAATTTTTTTTATAAAAAATGAAAAACGTTCTTTACAACACAAATTCCATAAAAGAAATGACAAGAAAATTTAGACAACATTAAAACCATATGAAAAATTTAGTAAACACTGTTCTTTACAACACAAACGTGAACGTTATGTGGAGGTGTCAAGTAACAAGGCATATTACAACAGTAATTATATTAGCTAAAAAGCTTGCAAACATAACCGTCGCACGAGATTAGAACCGATCTCAGCTTGATGTTTAAAGTTGTGTATATATGCACTATCGCTTAACAGCCCTCCGTAACTTTTAGTACTCTTTCTTCCATTCCTTGGGCAGCTATTCACGTTGTTTGATCGTGTAAACAATTGAGCGTTTCTACGACTTTTGTCTTTCAGACGGCGTTCTTTTTATTGTATGGATTTGAACTCGGATCTTCGGCTCTTAAAACAAACGCGCATCTCTCTGCCATAATCGCCATGTTTAAGTAACTTATTTATATTTTAATTTCTGGAATGAATATTTATTCCTGGAATGAATTTTTAGCTTTCGTTAAGCATTTATTTTAATAGCATTATTTTCCACTTAAAGCTTAGTTATTTATGCTACAAAAATATGCTATGCTGTACTGCAAGCTAGACTGAAATAGACGAGATATAAATTACATAGTTCAGTTTCAACAGTTCCAAATGACTTGGAAACTACCAGCGCCGATAAGCGCTGCATTAGAAGTTACTGCTTTTAAAGAGATAAGAACAATACGATCGTGAAGCGCAGATCTATTTTGTGTAAAAGCTATCGTTATGGCAATGGCCAGTGCATTTAAAATTTCAATATTCAAAAACGGGAAAACTAAAAAGCTTCCCGTCGGGGAAAGATTCAGTTTGTTGTCTGTCACTTTATGACAAAACGAGAATGATTGATAATTTATATTTATGAATTAAATGATTGTTATTTTCTTCATTAAGTTTTATCTCATTTCTGCTATAAATAGATACGTAGATGCGTATGAAACCATGAGATGCTTTACAAGGCTCTATACTGTAGGAATATTATAGTTCATTTCTCGTTAATTTTGAGACATTTCACATAAATATTTATTTGCTTTTAATTAAATGCGATTAAATCTCAGTTAATGCGGACATTTGTTTTATAGGCATTATCCATATGGTTTTGCATTTCGCAGTTCTGTCAATACATCACGGTATAGTCAGTGAAGTATTGCTAGTTCCTGATGTTTCATTCGCATTTCGTTACTTCTTATTCTGTTATGCTAATAACGTTCAAGATTCGTTATTGTTTAACGAGGATACGAATCTCGAATTGCCTACCTTTGAGGCATTTCAAATCTGTCGGCTTATCGACATTACATGCCGCATTCGAGAGAATCGTCGCGGCAATCCGCGACTAATGAGGCAAGCGGCGCCGTTTCTGTCAAGAATCCTTATTTTTCACGCAATCGCGAGACGCCTCTGAAAGTCGATCACGTAATTTTCCACCTTTACACAGACCGAAAACCAAAGAATGAAAAGTTTCACACGTGCTCGACGAACTTGTAATCACGTAACTTTTCTCGGTGCGATAAAGTTTGATTGGCGCTTGAAGCTGTCAGAGAAGTGAAAAGTAACACTTCCAGTGGAATTATCGGTTTTCCTTAGAATTTTGTTTCTCCACGATCGCGTAAGATCGTCTACGACGCAGCAGTCAGCTGATAGTAATTGAGCGAAGCTTATCACCCAAGATTTTAGAGAATCTCTTTTAAATTGAAGTTAGAAATATTTAGACTACTTTATTTTTCGACTATTTGCGTTTTTTTTTCTTGCGATAATGTTTCATCGCGGAAATCATTAGACTATTAATGGGCGTCTTGTAACAGAGAGCATAATTTGCGTTGTAGAACATTTGATCGATACGAGGGTCAGTTAACTCGGATGCTAGGAGCAACAGATTGAATGTAACTTGACGCAATGATGGGAAAAGCGTGAATTAAAAAGTAATTTTCTTTGACGTAAATTTCTTTTCTCTCGAGAATGAAGATGCAACGTTTCTCAACGAGCTTTGTTGTAACTTTTTACGTCGTGGAATGTCAAGTGACTCGACCTCGATTCGTTCGAGGCGTATTTAAAGTACACGGTCATAAAAGTGCGAAAATGCAATCGCACTCGAAATTTTACGAGTAACATCGGGCCCGCGGAAAAGTTTGTTCGCTACGTTCAGTGAAAGATTTCTTACGAGCGCTGAGGGAGATCGATTACTTGGAATAGAATTTTATTATTCTGGTTTTTATGCGTTTGCTTTTATTGTTTAGAACAGAAATGCAGCTTGGCTTACATTTATTGTCAGTGAGATAAAGAGGATGGCAAAAAGAGATGGCGAAGGAAATTGAAAACTTGCTGTTTGCAGTCTTTTTCGTTGTTTCTCCGGTTTTTTATAATCAGAAATTTCGTCACTTATCGCGTTGGCTTTCTTTGTGTCATGTTTCATTATACTTACGGTGACCATATTTTTTTGAAAAAAAAAATAAAGGACACCGCCACCTACCCTTCTTCCACGAACAAGTGCAATGTAAATTATCATTTTTCTCTGAATATATATTTATATGAAAAAACGTAATATTTTGTAAACTAAAACAAAAATATATAAAAAAAGCACAACTTTATTTAAACATTACACAAAATATACAAAGGTGATAAAGACTGAAATATAAGACATTTTATAGGACTTTTTAAAAATAAAGGACAAAAGTGAGTTTAAAAAAAAATCTAAAAGACACAGGCCTAAAATAATAAAGGATTGTCCATTGTAATATAGAACGAATGGTCATCGTAATATTTCTTAGAGCAACTGTAAAGATTATCTCTTTCTGATTTATAAGAAATAGAACTTATAGACAATGTTATACTAACTCAGGCCGTTATTTATCGGTGCTGTAAATGCATGCTTAGGAAATACATAGCATGAAAATATAATTATTTTCGTCGTATACTAGAATGAAAGCTCAGGGATAAAAAATTAATGAAAAATTAAACGCTTAAAGTATGAAGCAAAAATTATCAGGATAATTATCTTACAGGATTAATATCTTATTTTTCTTTTATTCTCATAACATTGCAATTATAAATAATTGATAAATGCCACGTTCTCGTGAACTTTTAAAAATGTTTTTTTTTTTTAGTTTAGCAGTTAAAACAAATTGGGTAAGGGGAAAAATAAATTGTCGAAAGACTAGTTTTGCAAATTGACACATTATTCTCAGTGATTTTTTTATATGCAGGTTTTTTTTCGAAAGAAATTGTTTCGAGCTAATTCGAAAATGTCATGAATTTTTAAGCGTTGGAATTATCATCAGTGTAAAAACTGCCAATTAGAATCGCAAACGTTTCGCGCGTTATCTCACAATCAGAAAAGTTCCACACGCTAGGTTTAATCAATTTAATCGAGGCGTCGCTTTCACGGGCTGCGAGTCGGCTATACTTTTCGGTTGCGAACTCCTCCACGTTCTCGCACTTCCGCCGGTAATCCGGACTAAGTGCGCCGCTGTCGACAATGTAACCCTCGAAAAGCATTTCCTGGTATTAGCACAACGCACTCACGAATGCACACGGGCGCCCAGGTGCTCAAAGGTTAAGGAGTGCCTCGCGTGTGAACAAGCGCGGTGCGGTCCCTTAATTCTCAACGGTAACGAGGGTGGCGAGCGATTTTCAAGCCTTGGCGTCGCTGCGAATTAACGATCCTTTACGTTTAAGTAACCGTTAATCCGTCAAGGAGCGAAACCGCAACGCTCGCCGATCTCATGGGTTTTCCGCTTTTACGGAGGGCTTATGGTAGGTCGCGTCTGGATCCGGAAAGCGCAAAGTGTTCGGGAACGCTCGACTCGGCGCTACAGATGCGGGAGTTTCGTACGTTTTATCGCCTTCCACGAAGACGTAAGTTTTCTTCATTAATGTCTGATAAAGTTTCTCGAAAATAATTAAGTACGTGTGAAAAATCAACGCTTCTCACCGCACGAGAACAAGTACGAACAGCGTTTCGAAAGTTCGACAGCATTTCGTCTGATCTCAGAAACATTCATCCCGAGGCACTCATCGTCTCATCAAATGGCATTGCACATAAGCGTGTAATCATGCGAGTGGTCACGTCTAACGGTAGTCGGCACTTCCGTTTCATATTGTCTATAATCGACTAATGAATTTACATCCTACGCGTTTCACGTAAAATCTCGTGCGAGGCTGTAATGCGATCATCGACCGTCTAGTTCTACGCTAATGGTGTTGCGAGTTCAAAGTACACGCCGTGCTGCCGATGTCGGTATAATTGCATTTTCTCCGCGGAAAGCTGCTTCTGCAGGTGATAAGTCGTTAACGTATGAGGGGGGCAAGAATACAGGTGGAGATTTAACTTTGTGTGTTGTGCGAGACAAAATATAAATAATAAAATACTAATCAGATAGAATAATTAAGAACTCTCACAGCTATCAATGATTGTGACAATAAACCTACTTTAATTTTTTATTGCCAATCAAGAGGATGATGTAAAAAAGAAAAAAAACATGATATATAAAATCGCGCAAAATGACATTATAAAGAATTACAACAATTAGTAAATTGAAAATAACGTTTTCATACACGGAAAAAAATAGTTTTGTTGACTTTATAGTTTGCTATGTAAACTTAATATTTGCAGCTAAGCAGATTTGTTGGTGTGACAAACAAATTTTGTTTGAAAACAACTATTAGTATGCTCATAAAACATAGAATAGAACCTGTAAATATACTAAATTTCTTTGATACGATAACAAAAGTATATGTTACCTCAACAAATAAGTTTTGTTAGAAATCTCAAATCATACTTTAGCAGCAAGTTGTCTTTGCTATACCGACAAATCTGTTGACCTAATTTATGTTAAAAGTATCAATTTTATGCAACTATGACAATTGGCGAATGTAGCACAGAAAATTGTTCATAGTTGTTTGTATATACGGCTGTAAATTTGTTGAATTAGCATAATATATTTGTTATAGCATAACTTTTTCTTCTGTGTACCTGTACAATTGAAACCATCGACAATGTTTTCGCTGTGCCATTTATAATCCGAAGAAAACATGCGACATCTGATAAACCCAGTACACGTACGTCGGGACGATTTACGTTGAGAAGAAAAGTAACGTCCGCTGGATTAACGCCCGGCGACCGAGCTGCAGAATAAATATCGTTTTGTTGAGCAGCACACGTACGCGAGGCTAATCGACGTTATTCGCGTATCGAGCGGCCGAGTGCATCGATTCTTCCGTGATGAATGTGACGCCGCAGATGGCCGGATACTAGGCGTCCACTCTGTGCTGGGCAGATTTAATCGTTGCACGTACGTACGTGCGTTGTACCACGCGTCCGTCATACGCGATGGCGAAATATTTTCGTAATAAAAGTTCGACTTTTAGTCACGCGCGCGCGATAAACTGTATCGTTACGTATCGTTAAGCGGCATGACTGCAAGTAATGCTGTTTCCGTAGATTTGTTCATCCGATATACTCCTCGAACGCGAGCTTTCACGATATAGACTGCAATTTCCGCGATTCGTTTAATGAAGTTAAATTATCTTAGAGATAATTTCTCCCTTCACACGTCTCTCTTCTTCCGTCTTCTTTTCGTCTCTTCCTTGTTTATATATTTATATATTTTTTTCTGCCTTAAGATATTCATATGTGACACGTAGTTTCAGGATGTCGTGTATCAGAACTTTTCCCTCTCTTTGAACGCCGATCGATTTTGAATGTCGATGCAGCAAAGTTTCGAATTGCATCTGCCCGAACTGTCCTATCCTTGAATATTTAATTCGTAGATTTTTATTTTTCGGAAACTTGGTAATTCTTCCTTCGCAGTTCCTTCGTATTATTCTGACAAATGTAATATCGTTGTATTCTTATGCGTTTAGCATCCAGCAAACGCTTGTTATTTCTTTATGCCACATAACTGTCTTCCCGCTTGTTCTTGTTTTCCCCCTTTGTTTTCCCGATATTGTAACAACTGTACCCCGTCGACTCACGTTACCACATCACGGCTCCCGCTTGTTTGCTGTTGCTATATCGGATAATCGATGGAGCTAGGCAGCTCTTCGGGGAGCCAAAAGTGACATCCCGCGAACCGTGTCCGAAACTAGTTTGCCGTGTCTCTTTCTCGCCCGTACTGCAATTTACATCGACTTACATCGGATGGTTTTCCGGCGGTTTTCGCGCCAACGGGCGAGCCAACCGTCGTGTTTACTTCCGGCAGGGGATAGAAAAATGCGCGGATAATTCTCGCGCTTTCAGCGTCGTGATTAAGGGATTAAATCCTCGAAGCTTCGCAAGAAGCACGACGCTAATCCTCTCGACGACGTCGAGCTAGCCCGCAACCAAGCAGGCCATAAATTCCCCGGTACAGCGTTCCGGATACACGATTGCCTGGCGCAGATTTCGTCGACTGCGCGATGCAACCCCTTCGTGAACAAGCAGTTGCCTTGTTCTGATAAAGTCCGACGCTTATAATTATAAACTGCAATAAATATCGAAGCGTACATTAAACATGTTCATACATTAAATACACATATATTATATATTAATATAAAGATGGTACATGACACATTTTTTTATTTTTTATTTTTTTGGGGGAGGCTGATATCGACGCGGGATGATGTTTTTGGGACAACGGACACGTCCGTGTGAAATTCACGAGCAATATTAAAATAACGTCACGAACCCCTTGTCGATGATTTATGTCGACAGCGAGGAGCCGAACGGAAAAGGGCGCTTTCTCTCTTTCTCTCTATCTCTCTTTTTCTCGTTGCCGTCTGGCCATTTGCAGAGAGGGAAGCAACCGTGAAAGGCGATAAATCTTGCGTGCGTCTCTCGTCGCGATGCTTCTGCCAGAACAGCACGCATGTTATCTCGCGTTTTTGCGAAGCGAAGCAAGGGCCATCGGCAGCGGGGAGGTACGATCGAAGTTGCACTCGGCGAAACGTTATTTATCGTCGAGCGAATGAGCGCAACTACATCCCTTGATTCGCTTCGAGGATGATGATATGTAGTTGACGGCCATGGCCAATTTCTAATGTCATATAACAAGTCAAGGCAGTTTTAAGACGGCGTAAATTGTTCGAGGAGTGGTGTATATTATGAGACCACACGACTTAAAAATTCTTCTTCTGCAGAGATGATTCTCAAATCATTTCGGTTTAACGAATTTACAAATCCGAGCCCAATATATTGCGGATAGTCATATATTTACGTGTCATATACGCCCATATATTCACGTTTTTGTGAAAAGGTTTGAGGAATAGTGAAGGCAGCATAATATAAATAATATGAAAAATAAAAATAACTCAATCTTGTTATTATATAAAATTTAAATTTGTGTTTGATATAAACGCAGCAGAAGATAAAATTTACTTTTTACTTATATCCTTGAATTTAAAAAGTGATTCGTTGCAAGCGAATAAAGCGTAAAAAAGTTTATTCTGTATAATTAAATTTTATTTTTGTAGGCTCATGTAGGCATATTATTTTTAAAATATTGATAAAGTTTCATGGAAAAAGATATATATTCGGAAGGAGTTAATGAAACCTTTAATGAATTATTAACGAATCGAGCTTCTACTTTATCAACGATATGATTAATGTTTATTATGTGTCCCGTACGGTATTTTACACGATGTGCATAGCTTTTATCTGTCAAACGTGAAACATAAATGAATTACATTAGCCGCTGTATTTCAGCATTTTCGGAACAGCATGGTGTTATTACATATTGGGAAAATGTGGGTCATATCGGACGCGTATTTGGAATTTCCGAAAGGGTAATATCATTGAAACGCAATTTGCGGGCATCCCGTTTTGCTAAATCCCATTTGCCGAGAGAGAGAGAGAGAGAGAGCGGAACATTTAATGGCGATAACAAAAGTATAAAGAAGTATATCTCGTTATTTCTTTTTTATTTCATTAACGTGGGCAATGAATTAGATTCTCCGCGTAGTTTGGCTTCAAAAGAAAATTCGTTGCGGTTTTGCGCTTGCGGTTTCGTTGTGCGCGTGTACGTACATGTGCGCGCGCGCGCGTTGCTGCAGCATGAAGGAATCAGTATGCCGCACGAACTACATCGGTAACTTTGAGACTCGTTTTACGTCGCCGACTGCACGCACAAGAAAATTGAATGCACTTCCGGCACACCGGGCATTACTTGTGACATGCACGTCTCTTTTGTCTTCCCTCCGCGTGGCTTTTATGGCGGACATTTGAAGTTTGTACAACGGTTTGTCGGCCGCGAGGACTAGCTGTGTAACGCAACACGTTTGCGGACGTCATAAATTCTTCGAGTTTTAATTGTGGCAGCGGTAATGACGGCTATTTGTGACTGTATTAAAACGAGGTTCTCGCGAATGTGTCTTCTCATGCGTTATGAAAACAGTATTCAATGCATGCCCGCGGCAAGTGTATTTTGTATTGTTTAGACTAAATTTATTAGTATGTTAGATAGTTTGCGATATTAAGCAAATATATATGTATATTATTTATAGTATATTGCGTTAAACAATTATTGAAATAATTATTGAAATAATTTATTGGAGAAGCTGACGTTGCTCACGCAGATGGTATGAGTATGATGATCATCCGTTCTATATTACAGAGGACAGTGTTTTATTTTAGGTCTGTGTCCTTTAGATTATATTTTGTGCTTGAAAACTCACTTTTGTCTTTTATTTCTGAAAAGTCTTATAAAATATCCTTTATTGCTTTTGTACATTTTGTGTAATGTTTAAATAAAGAATTAAATGTGTTTCTTTTTTTTATATATAATTGTTTTAGTTTACAAAAATTTACTTTTTTTCATATAAATACATATTCAGGGAAAAGATATTAATGATACTAATAAATTTACATTGCAATTGTTTGTGGAAGAAGAATAGGTGGCGTGTCCTTTATTTTTTTCAAAGAAATATGGTCACCGTATGAGGTATGAGGTGAGATACAATAGATACATTTGATCTATGCGGAGCAAGGTTTAGTTTTGTGCTACATTGTTCGCTTCAGCGGCGATTAATGAGAGAAAAAGGGAAATTTCTCGCACTTATTCGACCGTAACATTAATTAGCAGACTAATGTTAAACTCGTGTTTCTAAACTAATTCAATTAAAGCTTCTCTATAGCCATACTTTGCGCTCCTTGCCAAACAGCGATAGAGTTTAAGCATAACTCGCGCAACTCTCTTACCGAAACTTGAGAAATCTGCTACTTATATAATTCGTAGTACTGCACAAAAATTATATATTTGTTTGTAAAATGAAAACATCCAATTATGTGATTTTAATATTTTATGTCTGCTCCTATATTTTAAACTTTTGAAATTTGAGTCTTCACTTTTATTTTACTTTACTCTTATTTTTACTGAGTATTTCTATAATCAGAAAAATATGTAAGATTGCTATAAATGAGAGATAATATTTTTTAAAATCAACAAAAAGAATTATCTACATTTTGATTATTATACATATACGCAGTGCTAATCATGAATATACATCTAAAGATGTACTACTTATTTAAAAATTTTGATGGAAAACATTTGATAACCTCGGATGTACATATAATATGCACAAGCACGAGACAACTTATATTTGATTGTAGAATTAATACTGATCGGTGGCGCGAGCGAAAGAGGCGGGATTAATCGGCGGTTCTCGGGTTTCTCTCGCGCGAAAGTATTATCCTCTCGAGCCTCTATATCGAGGGAGTGCGCGAACAGTTGGCTAAATAGTTAAATTAGATAATGGAGGTAGACAGGGTCGGCACGTGAAATTGGGTCAATTGATTCCTCCTCCACTGTCGTTACGGTCTCTCAGTTAACACCCGCTCGGTCTATCAAATCTGCCGTGTCCGATGGTGCGAGTCCGTTCTGCATGATATCGGGATCACTTTGATGGTAGAATAAACGAATCCGTACGTTAAAAATTAATTCTCCGAGATTTGTCTAGAGCATCTGCTAATTACTGTTTTAAAAATGTAACCTTCATTATTTCTTACTAAGAATAGACTTGTTTTCGTTAAGCAGCGTCCCTATTTCCAGTTTTATGATTCAAGTTATTGATCATAGTTCAAATTTGATGCTTAATCAATAGCAATTACGTTCGAGCATTTCATCTGTACAGTACGTATAATTTACTATCAGTAGACGAGCAAAAATATAGCGAATTAAAGCGAATGTATACGTATATTTCAACTCAGAATAACTGCAACATTGCAAGTATTGGCTAAACATAATTTATAAGTTTTCTTGGAAAGAATTGATTGTTGTGTATGTCAGCTTGTTTCTTATCTTTTACCAACCGTCGTGTCGTACTTCTCTCATTTACACGACTCACCAAGAACTCACCAAGTGATCATTCATCGTTCGATTACGGTGCACTTTGCGACAATGCCGCGATATATATAATAATGACAAATACTATCGTCCGTCCTACTTTTCCAAGGCGACACTCGCGCCTCCGTAAATTCTCGGTTCGTGCGCCCAGGGCAAATCCCTTCCTTATCCAGGGCGCGACGGCGTTAAATTCTTGACGATACGAATTTCAAGAGCGTGCGAGGCGAGAGGTGGAGATCGTCTTCCATTTTACTTACGCGAGATCCTCTTACGACGGGAATCAACACGTAGATCGGGGAAACGCGCGCGCGCGGTAGAAACGGCGGCGGCGGCGGCGGCTGCTGCAAGAAGAAAAGACATTCCACGAGCTCCCCTCGTGGGGCTGATCGAACGTGTACCGAGTCAACCCTATTTTCGCCTCTCGAGGTGGTAAATCCTTGGTCCCCCGGGCGAACTTCGGTAAACATCGACGTTAACTTAGAGGAGAGGAACGGGCGATCCCGGGTACGGGGAGAGAGAGCGAGAAACGAGATAACGCTGGGTCCTCGCGGGGCGAAGCGAAGCGAGACGAACCTTATCCGTGGCGGATCTGATGGGAATTAATCGGCGGTCGAATGTGTGGGGATACGTACCGATACTTTACCACACCGCATTGGTTTCGCGAAAACATCCCGTCGTTGTTTTTACGATAGTGTAGTCTTGAATCGGCGGATACGGCGAGAATAACGATAACGGACTTTTGCAGGAAAGCGTTTTTGCGATCGATTCGACGTGAGATTACGGTGTTTCAAGATATCGCAGAAATGCGCGCGCACATTTTTAATAACAGCAAATCGGACGAATCAGAAAATTTTGTAGGATTGATAAAATATTTTGGTTATTATAATAGAACTTAATATTTTGTAACTTATAATAACCAGAATATTTAATCAATTCTATCAGATTTTTCTGATAGAATTTTCGTTCATCAGATTTTTCGTTCATTTTTAACCACAACTCTTTTCAGTGTACGAGTATACATTTTTAAAAGGACTGTGAGATGTTTAAAAAAAATTATATAAAGTAGAGCGGTAACACGATTATTTTTAGTGGTAGAAATTATTAATGCCCTATTATCAGGATTTTCTGAAATCGTACGTTTCATTTATATTTCTTAAAATAATCTTTAAATACTTTTAATTTTTTTTTGAAGAAAAAAATTTAGTTTCCGTTTGCATGAGGTTATTTTTGAAACACTCATTTCTCGCATTTCTTTTTTATTTTGCATCATCAAGAAGTGTGCATTCATCTTACGAGGCAACAAATTTCGTTGTGCCACGTAACTCGGCAATAAGTGCAGTGTAACTTGGGAACCGTCGTTCTGAATCGACGGCGCAGTCGAGAGATGGGTAGTCATGCTCTATAAACTCTCTAGTTCCATTAATTAGGTCTCGAACTTTTTATAAGCTTGTTACATCCGATCGATGAGTGTTTACCAAGACGCTGAAGTGATCTGGAGTAGTCTCCAGAATCGTCCGACAAGTATATAAATCACTGTCTTTCGCAAGGAAGTTGCGGGTACGTGGGAGAACGCGCGCACACGAAATACCTACTCTATCTTCATTCAACTATCAAGGACGTTGATAGCGCTGTTATCTATAACATTTATGCGATGGTAGCGCGTACGAGTCAGACAAACAAATTCGGGTCGCGTAAACGTAGTATTGTTGCGGAACTTTCGTTTTATCACATGGAAATCCCTTCGTGACGGCGAAATCGCTATAAACAATTAGCGGGCGTCGTGTTACATATACTTTACGTTGGTATTACTACGGAGACCTGTTACAATGCATCACAGTGCGCTCTATTTCCCCGCGGAGCAATCACGCGATCGTTATATTTAAATGCGAACGAAACGCGGCGGCTTGCAGACACTAAAAGTTTCGAAACGCTAAGTTCAGCAGCTTAGAAGTTAGTTTAATTTTCCTACGCGGTCTCGCCCGTCCGCCGCCGCATTGTTTGAAACTATTTCGGGAATAATACTAATTACACGCAAGCAACCCTTCTGTCGTATTATATCGTGCGCGTTGTATCTGTTAGTAATTCTCTTGGCTCTCTCCTCTTACGTCTGTACCACGACAACTAAAGAGCCTGGCTCGTGAGTTCTATTTCGCTGTGGAGACTATCATCCGAAAAGTGGCTACTTCTGACGTTGTTGATTGTAATTTCCTGCAATTTGCATGCATTGCTGGTTAATAGGTAGAATATATACATTTAGATGATTTCGCGTAGCACCTAAATTGAATTATTTATATCAATTTGCGCTATCAAATCATTTTCGACAACAGGATATTAATTAAGATTAATATTAAATTCGGTTATGAAGAATTATCTTAGTTAAAGTTTCATCTAGAGAGAATGAATGAACCATCTCTGAATTTATCTAATTTAATTTTACCTACACGCAATTTTGATTAAATTTAATTGAACGATTTATGACATAGATAGCTTAATTAAATTCAATTTAATAGTGTTTTGCATTTCTCTCTGTTCTCAATATATATTCTGATTAAAATTCACCGCGTTAGCGTCAGCGAGCATTGTCAAACTGGAATAAACTTCGTAATCGACTTCCCCTTGCTCTGATCCTGTCTTCTCTGATCGTCATCATCTACTTACTTACTCTTCGTCCTTCCTCCAGAAAACTGTTTTTTTTTTCGTTTCTGCAAACATGATGCGCATGCGGGCGCATGAGATTGATCGCGAGCGAGACATGTGTCCATCGTACGTGCTCATAAAGCATGCAACAAGAGATCCATCGGTCCGTGACGAGTTATACCCTCCTTTCTTCCCCCGTCCTTTCTACGTTGTTTCCTGTGGATGTGAAATATAGTAAAACCGGAAACCAGTTCCCTCTCCTCACCGTGATAGACCGAAGAAGGGAAGGGGTAATAAAACGCCATGTCGATAGATCGACGCCAGACGCGATTTGGCAGGAAGTATACCGAAGACGCATAAATTCGAATTCGTTGGCCTTTATTCGGTTTTTATGGCGTTCCCCCGACAGAGAATGGAAATTGAGTTTTTCATGCTCTTCGTTTGACTTCCTCGATGAAATACCGGTGTCATTCGTCATTTCCAGGTGGCACCTGGATTGATAGAACTAGTCAGGAGCTTCGGTGTGCTCGAAGCGATTGTTCGTACCGGTGAACTCGAAACAATGACGCGCTACAAGGAACTCGGACATGAGTTCAATAGCTTGAGATTATTTATACAACATTTATCTTCAGAGATTTCTTTATCATCAATCTCTATGCCTGCCGTCGCATTTATGAATAATATTCAGAAAGAATGAAGATTAATGATTGCTAAAATTACTAAAATAAATACATAATTTACAGAATTATTCTCGAATCTGTAATGCGAAGAAAATTGAATTTCAAGATTTACCGTTTGCATAAAGTTATTTCAATTCGTTCGAACGAAAATCCGATCGCAAAGTGACTTTTCCTCGTGCGAGCGCCGAAGATAATAATAACTGCGTCGCGCAGCTTTAACGTATGAAGAGTCGGGGATTGAGCGAGCTTAAAAATATTATCCCCTAAGATGCGGCGATAAAAGGTGAAAATTGAATTCCACGCGTTGTCGGCTTAATTTCATTGTCGGGACGCCATTCGGCGTTTAAAGCTGGTCATTTTAATTGCCGCGTTACGAACGCCGAGTCCGACAAGAGATCACGGGAGCGAGAGAGAAAAAGTGAGAGAAGAGATACCGCGCCGGTGTGGAGAACATGGACCACATGGACGACGGTGGTGGTGTGCGCGGCTATTTCACGATAATATCCCACTGTGCCCCAGAATGCCGAAGCAATTTCACTTTGAGGTATTTCAAATCGCCAGGACTTTTCCCACCCGAGACAGTTTCCTTTCCCGTATGCGGGCGGGCGCAATGTCGCGTCCGGAAATGAAATCCTTCCGAAACTGGTTGGGGCAGCGGATCAGGCGGATCTGACCAGCTTGGAAACTGCCGCCATCGCTTCTATCGTCCATCTAAAAGCGCCGCATCGACCGACCGCGAAAGTATCGTATTCTCGGTCAGCATCCGGTGTCTCTAGCTATTATTGTTTCTACGTACTCGTAGAGGTCCACGTTGCGTCCGCAACGCGCGGCGTTCATTAGCGAGATTGAACGGAAAACGGAAAGTACGATTGCACTCGAGGCACGTCGACGAGATCCTTGACTCTTCCGTCGCAATAAACAGTATTCGTGGCTGTACAGATTTCAATTTCGAGTCAATAGTGATTCCGGCCTCCCCTCGCTGCACGACATCGCCCGCGTGTAATCCACAACGCATACCTGAATATAAAGGAAGAGACATTTGATTGTGCTCCACTTCACCCTAATAGCGACGCAGTGGAGAGTCTACATGCTTCCCGAAACGTGCGATAGTGCAAAAGCGGCGTGGAGCTGCATGCTAGATATTTACGCCCATAGAACGCTCAAAGAGCATAATGGCACGTGCGCTGACCCGTTTGCCTCAATAACCACATCTGATACGCGTTGCCTTGAGATTTAATTCTGCTCCGACATGGTGAATGCGACGATCTAGCGATCGTTCGCGACCGCTACGAATTCTGTATCGCATACAATGCTACACTGAAAAAGAATTCTGATTAAAAACGGACGAATCAGAAAATCTTGTAGGCGTGATCAAATATTCTGGTTATTATAAGTTATAAAGTATTGAGTTCTATTATAATGACCAGAATTTTTATTACAATAACCACAATATTTGATCACGCCTACAAGATTTTTTGATTCGTCTTTAACCAGAATTTTTTAACCAGAATTTTTTTCAGTGTAACATATAAAACCAGAGAAATAAGATTGTGAAAGACTTGAAAAAAAATCCATATGCAATTCTGAAATTTATTATGGAAAAAATTTATAGAACAAAGAACACAGGCCTCCAAATTTTTAATTTCAAGAAGTTTGTTATATAATTCATACTAAATTTATAGTTTTTTTGGAGCGCTAAATCCAAATGCGATATTAATTTTTTTCTGCTACACAATTTTTCACAGTCTTTAAGTCAGCTTAGCTTTAGATAGATGAGAGAACTTTGTACAGAGTTAGTTAAACCGTTTCTTTCTTTTGACAAAGTCTTTACAAACTGTTTTATAAGACCCAATTTTATATGGTGGAAAAAATATTTTACTTTAGGTCAACAAGATTTTTACGCAAAATATTCTCCACTTCCGATAAAAAAATCTTTTTACAGGTCACTGTTTTTGGTTCCAGTATTGAAAGTTTTCAAAAGTATTTGAAACTTTTCAAAAATTTACTAAAAAGAAATTTAAAAAATTAATCTGCACTGTGAATAATTTCTTAATCTGTAAAAAATAAAAAAATAAATGTTTTGAAGAAACCTATATAGTATTAAAGTATTTGATACGACATTTTTACTATAATGTTTGTGTGAATTTAGCAGCCAAAAATATATATAAAACAATTAAATTTTTTTAAATTGTTCATTGCAAGCCTGTGAAATAATTCAAATTAAGATTCTTATCAAAGGTTGCAAAACTGTAAAAACTATTTCAAAGCATATTTCTTGTACTCATTGAAATACTACACAAAATTGTCGCCAATTAAAATATTGAAAGAGATACAAAATAATTAAATTTCTCTTTATAGAAAAGTCTTTACATTCGATTCGTAAAAAAGGTTCTCTTTCATGCACAGAGCACTGTGCATAATAAGAGAAAGTAAAAATTTTGTAAAGTAATATTCATGTATAAAATTGTACGCGTATAAATTATGCTAGAAATATACAGGATTATTTCGAGTTTCTAAATATATTAGAAAAATTAATAATAATAATGCTTTGATAGTTTCTGCATAATTTGCATTTTTGTTCTCGGCCTCACAGCACCTTCATCTCCAAATATCATAGCGCTCCGAGGAGTGTTTTCGATGTAATTCGCGCGAAGGAATACCGGCACGGCCGAAGACACAGCTCGGAAAATTGCGGGATAGGATGAGGGGCAGACTACCGCTCCTCATTTTCCAATACCATCCCTCCCTCTCTCTTCAGAATATTGCTTTTCGTTTTTTTCTCCTCGACGCCGGGCATTAAAGTAGTTGCGAAACCGACATCCCTATCGTCCCAGAATGGATATTGTCGTCCTCCCCGTGGCTAAAATTATTTTTTTAGCGCCGGAATATTGGAAACGTTCATTAGAGCGTAATTAAAACTTGGATATAGCGATAAATATTACTCAAGGAAGCCACTCGCAATTATAGAAGCGAATGTTATTTAGAAGCCAAGCTCGTTCTGAATTCATGACGATCCGCAGCGAGGATAAATCGAGGATTTCCAAATAAAGCTCTCTGTCGTTATGCAAGTTTGGATAATTTCAATTTCTTTGTTATACATGCAGTTTAAAATATCAGTTATTTGACGTAATGAGCGAAAATATCAACATCATTGTTTTCACTTAATTTTATATTTATCACATTATAAAAAGATTTTTCTAGCTGATTCAATTTCGTCGATGATATGTAAACCGAGTTTGCATCGCTTTATTCATCCTCTTGAAAATGAAAGGGATTACAACGGCGGATGAAATTACATTCAAGGACGGTAATGACTCTTCATTTCATCGTGTCTCTTTGTTTCTGGCACAGGATTATGAGGAATGTTATATTTTTCATTTTGTATGATTTTTGTTTCGTACTGCAGATTTTTGTTCGTACAAACGAAAATTCGACTGTGTTAGTGTTGCGCGATTCATCGGACATTCGATTATCCGGGAGAAGCGAAATATGAGAAGATTCATTTCGTATATGCCAGATGAAACGCATTTGGCAAAGCGTGTTCTCTTATGCAACTGCATTGTAATTTTGTTTAATTCTGTCAATCAATACGCATTAACATTCAGTAATTTTCGTGAGAAAAACGATTGCAGATATTAATTTTCATTACTCAGGACGCAAGCTATTATATTTTATTGCACGTTCGAAATATCATTCGTTCGTTACGTATTACAGAGGTACATTTTTTTGCACCAAAAAGAGATGCAGAGGCGCGTTTGATTTATTTCTTTGCGTTACAACCGGCGGAATTTTCACGCTCTGAGATAAACTAGTAACGTTATACGAGCGCATATCGATCCGCCTCCCGCTACAATGCATAAAAAGGTACGTCGTCGCAGTCTGTCTCATGCATCATATACGTCCCTGCAGCTTTAGATGTCGATACGTTTTCATGTTTCGTTTCGAATCCTTCTATTCATTCGAGAGCGGATGGAAATGTGGAAGCGAGTCGCTCGAGTCCTCGAGTTTTTATTTGATACAGGGTATTCGCCGAAATATACGAGGTTTAGCAGCGAGACAGAATTTATTATTACCTTGATGAACGAATCTCACGGTTCTGTTCAATATTAATATAATTACGACATTGTCTTGCATATTAATGGTGCTTAATGAATTCGATAAATAGATTGCAAGAGATTTGAGTTCTTAATTCGTGTGAATTTTAATGAGATTTTAATTATCAAAGTGTTATAAAAACTTTTGCAATTATCCTAATATCGTTTCGCTTATATAATTTTATCGGTGGCACTGCGTTCAATAATTGTATTGCTACATCGAAAGTTGATTGAGAAGCAAAAAGTGATAGTATTCAATTATAATTTCATTAAGGAACAATTAATTTCACATTCGTTAAAAAATATAATCTTATTATTGATTCTCATATCTCTCGGCGAACGTCGTGTACATACATACATATATGTGTGATATTGGCAACGAACATTTAATCGATAATAGATTTTTTTTGTAATTACAAGCTCGTAAGATCGTAATTATTTTATTGATTACATGACCGAATGATATAATTTCATTAATATGTAATAAATGAACGATGAAATGCTTCCTTTAACGTGAATGGATGGAACGTTGGCTGATAAGCCTTTCCTCTGCTCAGTTTCATGCCTTCTTCAATTATTTGATCCGGCCGATGAAGACGAGAGTCCTAGACGAGGGTGGACAAATCAGCTTATTTCGAGCTTACCGCGTAAAATTCCTCTTTGTTCCGATACTACAGTCTAAGGATGAAACCTAGAGAGCCTTAATGTATCCTTGTCTTCTTTTTTAACGTACTCGAAGCTAAATAAAGTACAGAGGCTTCCCCGCTTTCATAAAAATCAATTTTTCCACTCGCAATATTGCGCGAAAGCGAAATATCTTGTAAAATATAACTCAGCTGCATTATCACTCAGTTTCAGAATTTCTTTTGATGTTCGTAAATTGCCGCGCTAAATGCGATTTGATAGATGTCGTTTAGTATCAGAATAAGTAATGGAAAGAGAAATGATACTCTGCGAGTCCGTGCCTAATAGAATGCTACAATTATAGCTCTCGAGTGCGCAGTGCACTCTTGCATAAGCACCTTTATGACTTCTTCTCAGACACTGGATGCAGCATCACGTAATTTTTCAGCGCATAATGAAATTAAATGCCTGACGTCAAGGTAAAAATGCCGATCGTAAAACAGTTTCATTTCCTTTCACCTTTCTCTATGGACACCTAAATTACTCCTCTTGGCTCTTCGTAAATTCTTCGCGATATTTATGAAATGACTCTTCATGAATAAATGTTATATCGAACGGACATCTCGAATTTCTCGGAATAATGGAATGATCTCGCTTGGTAGCTGCACGTCGTGTAAGCACCGGAGAGAGAAAAAATGGATAATCTATTTCTGCAGAGGTAAATCTCGTGTCGCGAAGCGAAATTTGCCGCCTCGGATATCTTCATATAGCGCGACGCAATTGAACATTTGTTCGCGCGGCAGATAGGCTCGAGAGCATTGAGAACTTGGGAGAATTACACGCCTCATTTATCGCGATCAGCCGTAAAAGTTACGCGTCTGGGCTATCGGGTTGACTCATTTGCGCAATTGCACTTACCGTGAGTGTGCGAAGGTAGAGAACAACTCGTAAAGCATAATGCGAGGTACTTGCGAGGCGCTCTTTAGAAATCGGCTAAATGACGCGACGAGGAAAGTGCATTTTTGCCCTCCATAATATTCATACACTACGGGCGACATTGTTCCGAGAGCTTGCCGAGAGAGTAACGCCGCGCATCTCGCGGAAAGTGTTTGGGATTTCCGAGCGGAGCAAGAGAGTGCCCGTGCGCATCCTCGCATCGCCCGACAGATACGCGAAGCCGGGGCGAGATTGTGGGTAGCTCTTCACGCTAGCGTGGCCGTTGCCTCCCTTTTGTCGCGCACGATTATTCTGGATTTTTTCACGGCGACAAAAGTCGTCTGATATAAATTCATGCTGTGCTTTCGGAAATTACAAGCGATATTAACCCCGGCGGGAAAGAGAGAGTGGGGGAGGAAGGGGGAAATTGCTGTCAAGTCACTCTCTGCGGGGCACTTTGTCTTGTTAACGTAGTCGGGGATAAGCTACGCAGCACAATTCCGAGGCGAATCTCTGGAGGGTTTCGCCGTTCGGTTCTCTCATGATCGACAGCACGTCGACCGGATCATCCCGTTTTTGTCGCGCGATATGAGCCGAGCTGGGACTTGTTAAGCGAAAAGAGGTCCATTTCTCTCTTTTCGTCGCTGGCGAGCAAGCTTGTACGAGGGTACACAAAAATCCGCGCAGGATATTGAATTGTTCGATCAACCTGATTACGCGAATGCCTCAGAAAACTCCTGGCAGTTTTTGTACGGTCGAGTCCGGCCGGCTATTATTTATCCGCGATGCGCTTTAACTTTGTAAAATAAAATATGACTGTATTTATAATTTGGAGAAAATGCCCGACAACTCTGCGAGACGTCTTATTTATAATAGTTATTGCATATTGAGGTCATACCTAGAGTCATCTATATTTGATTTCTATATAACGCGCACCTGAAATTGAGTCTGAGAGGCTATTTAATATTCTAGAGTTGCGACAAGTCGGAATTCGAAATTGGATGAAGTTTAATTTAACATTTATTTTACGAAGACGGACTTCAAATGCATTGCAAAATTTACTTACAATTTATTATTTACATTTGTTGCAGCTCGTCGATTGAACGAGTACATCCGCCACTACGAAACGCTGTCATACCCCGTCGAGGAGGTCCATCGAAGCCACCTGAGGGCGAAGAGGTCGATCAACCGCGACAGTACCGTGACGTTAAAGTTTCGCGCGCACGGCAAGGACTTCCACATCCGATTAAAACGGGACTTGACTACCTTTAGCAACAACCTAATTATCGAAGGATCCACAGGGGAAAGACAGGACGACAGCGACGTCTCCCATATTTATCAGGGCAACCTAGTCGGTATGTTTTAGACAAATCCTTACATTAAGTGTTTTTAACTGCGTTTTTTCTTCAATCATTTATTGAATTTATTGTGGGCTTGTAAAATAGCAATATTTAGATAACGAACATTGTAATAACAGATGCAGGTTTGTATAACGACAAGTCTTCTTATTCTTTCTTTGTAATTGCGATCAAGTCAATACTCGTTTTTCTTCTGAATCTAGAGTTAGTCAAATATCCTCTGAATTGCTTGTACAAAAAAATCACCTTGTAAGAATATATACTTATATATTGCAATAGACGTGTCGATTTCGAACCGCTTTTCCCTCATATCTAGTTAACCCTTTAACTGCCGAGCCAAATTCATAAAATAGGCCCAAACTGCCGAAAATGAAAATTCATTCAGTTTAGCTGAAAATTCGTATACGGAGGTTTTCGAGGTCGATGATTATGAATTTGCTCAAATGAATTCGCTCAAATCGAATTAAAATTTCAAAATTAAGGTCAAGAATTTTACACTGGAACCTCTCAAGTAAACTTTGAAAGAGAATAAATTTTTCAAAATTTTCAACTGCAGATCTTTCTGTAATTCAAAATTAAATTTCAAAAATTAGAAACGAATGGAAATGCTTATTATTTGTTCAAAATTCTTCTTACCTCTGACTTCCTCAAATATTACATGACAAGGAATTTCATAAAAGCAAAGGAAACGTGAATTGCTGTGAATTCTTCCTCCGCCATTTTAAATCTTGCAATTCTGATATGAAATTCATATTCAGTACCCCAAAACACATATACGTATATACCACAACTTGTTATTCGAAACATTTTTGGGCCTAAACATAATAAAGTAGTTGTAAAGATTTTCTGGTAAAGATTTTCTGAAAAATGAAAAAACTATTTTTTAGCCGCTGTATTTTTTCTCGATGCGAAAAATAAAAACAACTGATAGCATTCGTGTTCAACAGGCCAAAAGATATGTAAAAAAAACACTTTTTTGTTATTTGACATACGTGTAGACTTTAATACAGCAAAATGCTTCATGGATTTGTCTGTTTTTGGCAGTTTGGGCAAAGTCCTAAATGGCAAAGATCTTTGCCATCGGCAGTTAAAGGCTACCTTTAGATTAATTTATTAATATTTCCATACTATTTCTAAATAATATACAATTAAGTGAAAGAATAGCAAAATTAAATATATGTCAAATTGTTTTAAATGTGTATAAATAACTAATTACAGACAATGTTATGAATATCATAACTTAACATTACAAGATTCTTCTGTTTTATTTGATTATATATGAAGCTTCCAGGAACATACTTGATTCGATATTATTGTTTTAATGAGAATATCAAGATTGACCGCTCGCAATCGCTATTGACATGTCTATAAATTTAGCACGACAATGTTATTTTTGTGTGACCTTTTGAAACAAATTGTATATGTCCATTCGATAACAATATATTCGCCATCGATCGTACTAAAATTATTCACCTGCAATTAATTTATTTGTTTTGTTTTTCTTCGGTGACTTGCACTTATACGTTTATTTACACGACACGTTTTTTAACACAATATTTCCCAGCTATTTCTATAATATTGTTAGAAGAAAGCGCGTTATTCAAAGGTTATTCAAAGATACACCTTGTACATACATAATAATGCTAGAGGTATGTAACTTCAACAGCATATACATCGATGTACTTTCCCAAATATAGAATCGTAGTATTATGACATCAAGTCGGCAATCTTCTCGGTGCCCCATATTTTCGCATAAATGATGCTCGCGATGTAAAGTCATACGGAATCGATCGCTAGCAATCGTTCGGACTTTCTACCCGCGAGAGACTCACGTAGACACCGGCAAAATTGTATGAGTTTTCTGTGTTTATACACGTAGTCGCAACATCCTTTGAAAATATTTATTGCGGGAGAAATAGCGGCATTTGTTTCTACAAAAGTAATAGAACGGCTGCATGCGCGCCGAAGGAGAGCAGTAAAGTCTACGTAGAGAATTCCAAGTCGTAAATATCGAAACGCTGATTTGATAAATTATATGCTTTAACAGCTGAATATTTATTTGCCATTGTAGCATTTATAGTATTGTTTAATTTATAATAATAATAATACAGACAAAATAAAGACGCGTAGAGTTTAGAATACTGTAAGAAGATATACTTAACACAGAAAATTCTTTCTTTGAAATTTGTAAATTGAAGTATAATATTGTAATTACTTAGCGTTGCAAATTACTGATTTTGGATTAAATAATATTGTACTTCACTTTATACCAAATGAAGTTTGATTCTTGGCGCGACACTTAGAATTATTAAAATATTTATTATTCTAAAGTTGCAACGAAACATGGAATCTAATCAAATCTTGCTGAAGAAAAGCCGCCTTCAAATCCACCAGAATACGTTGCTGAAGTTTAACACTATCCTTACAAGACACTCTGCATATTCAAAGAACGTCCGACAAAATAAACCAAATTTAACAGAAGTGGAGGGAAGTGCTCTCAACTGTACAAACAAAGAGCCATACTTAAATTTATAACCGCGGTACACTCAGTGGCCTGTCCGACCTCCGCGTTCGTTTCGTCGTCAGTAGGTACGTATCCCGGTTGCATTCTGCATCGTATAGCCTCGACGAAGCAATATCATTTCTTTTTGTACCGCTTCCGTGACGTTTTCCGAGGGGAATGCCAGGTGTGACACGCAAAAGTGCGTGTCAACGTAGATACCAGGTGGAACCTTTATTTTCAGTCTAATAATTTGTGGAAATTCAGCAAGTAACGTTTTGGATTCCGAGTCAAGCGAAAAACGGCTTATCACTTCGCATCACGATTTTTCGCGAACGGAAATTTTCATCGAATAATGTCACGAAAAGGCATATTTCAATTTAGGGATCGAAGGACTTCTGAGTCCGTGGGCTTAACCATGACAAACACTTCGTCACTGTTACTAAGTTCTTCGAAGTATGACGCTATCATGTGGAAAACTTTGTGACTAAACAAAAAAGGTTTTCAACTGTTTTTTTAGCTTTAAATTCTTTGGCAATCAAGAAAACCGTGCAACTTCTATAACTTTTATTTGACTCAAAATTCAAGATTATTATTTTAACTAATCCTTTAATTAACTTTGGAAAAATGATTTAGTAGAAAAATCTTTCTCTCTTTCTTTACATATTAAAAGTCTATAGATATTATATAACACTATTATACTACACTCCAATATAAATTTTTATTTAGTAGTTTTGTATAAAAAAATTAAAGAGAATAATATCAACATTAGAAATATGTATGTACGCGCGAAAGAAATCTAAAGTGACATTAGAGGCTCTCTGAAACGTTTTCCGTATCGGAAGTGAAAGATTCCCTTTGTTCTTGCATCAAAAGGAATTTTGAATTGTGATAAGCTCGGCTATGCGGGCGAGTCCGCTTTCCTCCGATCTATTATCTAAAGGGAAAAAGGATATGCGCGAAATGCTTTCTGAATATTCTCTCTATTATTGTTTGTCGTTTATTCGCTATCTGCAATACGCTGAGGTTTTGTCCTGCGCTTTTAATGATTCAATGCTATCGTTTTATGTCGGGCGTGTTAGTCGAAAGTATGTCGCAAAATATTTTCCATGCATAATATGTGACGGAATGCGATTCCAACATTTCCTTTAGAACCAAATGTATTTGCGTCGACAAACGTGGCTCTTTTGCACAAAGGAAAATAAAATATTCATTGCACGTTTTATTGAAGAAATTTTCAAATCGGATGATATAACTATAGAATCTGTATTTCAGGATTTCGTGAATGATTGGCAAAAAGGTTTTTTTTTCGTTATATTATTTCCTTTAATATTAGTTTTATAACATTATTTATTTTATGGAAATAAGCAGGGATTTTTGTGAAAAAAATACAGTAATTTTTCTAATGCTGCTCATTAGGGGAATAGTTTAAAAAATTATTAATAATTATATCAAGATGAAGAGAAGAATCAACAGTTATAAGTTACAAATAAAAGAAAGTAAAAGATTTTTATTAAAAATTGTTATACAAATTGATTGGTGCAAGCAAATAATAAAATTTTATTTCTCATTTTGAAATAAATGTTAACAAAATATACAGTTATATACAAAATGTATAGTTCCTAAAAATAAATTTTAATTTTTAATTAAATAAAATTACATTTTATCAAGTTTTTATTATCGAAATATAAAATATTACTCGCACACGCAAAAAATAACTGCTATAGAATTTTTAAAATTTTGGAGGAAATTGGCATGGACCATTTGTACGTGAAATATTTTATTACTGCAGAGAATATTCCGTACATCATTTACATACATGTAAATGTTTCGATGCTATAATTAAATCAGATTTGTATTTTGCCCTGTTTAATTTTTTTAAATTTTTTTATTCTTGCAGAAAAATAGAAATATATACGTGCACACTATTAATTTTCCTACGTGCATCTCAGTTAAGCGAATAAATTAGACAGCAAGACAGCGAGGCAAGTTGCTGCGTAAGCCAGCAGTTTCTGGTGCAGAAAGTTTTGCCGAGAAACAAAGTTTCCACCATCATCGATACTTTTTCAAGCGAAACGAGAGTCACATTCGTTTGAACATGGTTTCTTACTCGCATGTACATTTATCCAAATATCCGTATTACTTCCATAATTTTCTTTTCTTTTAATCTTAACAAAGGAATAAAAGAACAAGATAAAAATGTTTCAAATTTTATTTTAATACTACTTTTTAATACTACTTTTAGGAGAAAATATAATAATTATTTGTGTTATTTATGTATATGTTTTATATTTAAAAATTAACCCGTGATTCTTTAAAAATCCATAACGTAAAATAAAAATGCATTTTGCTATGTGAATATCTTTATATTTGATATAAAACGAGAGTTTCGTGCTCTTAAAGATTTATTGCCACGATTATGATGATAAAAATTTCTATAGACATTCTCGACACGCATCTGATCAGGAATATATCTTCTGCTTTCAGGCGAACCTGGTAGCCATGTGTTCGGAAGTGTCAGTGATGGAGTCTTCCACGGGAAGATAGTATCACCGAAAAGTGGTGCGTGGTACGTGGAAAAGGCGCATTACTACTTTCCGCCGCATGAGATAAACGAGACACTGCATTCTGTAATCTATCACGAGAATGACGTCGGTGATCCGTACGTGGACGTTCGACAAGGTAAGATATAAAAAAGCAAGCTTCTTTTTACCTACCGATATTATCGCTTGTGGTGCACGTCACTGTTCGTGCGTTAAGTTCACGAATATAGTTTATTTAGCAGGGAAACGACTTTGAAGCTTCAGACAATTTATTATAAACTTTCAATAAATATCCGATATTAATCGTTTTTCGTCACTGGTACATTTCATACTTTTTCAACAATATACTTTTCTCACAAAACAATTAGTTTTAATAAAGTTAAAAAATTAAATGCAAAACTAAAAGAAGGGGAAATTTAAAATCTTAAAGTTATATTTTATTAAATATCAAAATTAAATATTTTTTGAAATTTTATTAAATATCAAAAAATATTAGCGTATTATATTATTGTTAAATATTAAAGGTTAAATATAAAATTCAAACTAATTCTTTGAAATTAAATAAAAGTAAAAAATAATTTGTTATTTTAACTACCATATATATGTTGAAATTATTATTTTAATATAAAAACATGTAGTTAAAGTTTTGTTATTTAACTTCATTGTTTTAGTTAAATTAACAAGAAATAGTAGCAGTGACCTGAGGAATAGTTAAAAATGATTCAAATTGATAAATGATATTACGAATTTAACAATACGTCAGTCAACTTTCATGAGATTATATCACGACTTTATTTTCGTAATTTGTGAAATAAATTTGCAGCGAATAAATATTTTTTCATTGCTTTCACAGTTTATAAGCTGTTGATTAGCTTATTTAGCTTGTATATATTCGTAAACTTACGGACGATAGCGTAAACTGTGCATTGGACTCGAGTCGCGAAAGTTTGTTTAATATCTGATTGAAACAACTTGTGTAATGACTTCGAACAAAGCTGCGAGCTTCATTACGCACACGAAGAAGCAGCGTGTACCTAATGTGCGTTCGAAGAAAATGATAAATTTAGATTGGAAACGATTTAGTTAACTACCGGTTGCGATAATAATTGTTATGCCCATCGTGCATGAAAGATTTACTAATTATAAGGCGGCCGTACGTCCGAGAACACTTTTAAACGCTCGTTTGGACATGTTGTTCAATACGACGACCTCGAAGTGGCGCCTCACGACATCATGCACCGCCACTTTCCACCCTTTTGTCACGCGACGCCTATCTTGTGCTCTCTTCTCGGAACATCTTCCGCTTTCTTGCCCTTTAATATGATCCTTTAGTGGTCGTCCTTAAAAACATGTTCATCCGTCGGAGCCGAGCTAAATGAAAGAGTCAATTAATTGGGGATGACTGTAATAAGAGAGCGTTCTCTTCATAGACGACCTCTTCATTTTAATTATAATAGCTCTCTGCTGCAGGGTAGAAACAAATTTGTACGTCATATATATTTTTATTTGCACATTGAGATTACTGAAATACATTCTACTCTCATGAAGTCTTTCCCCGGCAACAAAAACGTATTATATTTGAGAATGAAATTTTCCACCGGGGCAGAATTATTTCAGAATTTGTCGGAGAATTAGCCAATTCGGACGGAATTGCTAAACTCTTGGTATTCCTCCGTGTATACTGCTATCGGTGAACGAAGCGAGCGACCGGCGTAAGATTACGTCGTTTAATCGTGGATATGGATATCGGAAAGTCCACGGTGGTACGAATTCCATGCACCATTTAGAGTATCGTTCGAGAGGAAAGTAGTCCATTCGGCGCGCAGATAGAATTGCCGGGAGTGTGCAGTCTCTCGTCCTGAATCGGGCACAGCCAGCGCGGCTGCTACACGGACGACCGACGGATTTCGAGCTGCGCAATCCGCCCGTCGTCACTCGTGCTCGCGGCAGCGGCATAAACGGCCAACGTTGAAATAAACAGGCCGGCATATTGCGTGTAATATTTATCGCGTCGTCCGCCCATGCATACCGCGTGGACCGAATCCCATCGTCTCGCTGTGTTTGCTCTCCGGAAACACATCCGACGTTATGAGGTTGCTACATTTATTGGAGCACTGCATGATGATGCGAAAGGAAACGGAGGTGAATAGGGCGAAACGTACTTCACGTTCTGAGATCGAATTCTCTTGAAGCGTGATGCATTATTAAACACGATACATAGTATTAGAAACTAACGCGAAAATCGCAGGAGAGATAACGTAAAGAAATATATATTTTAAATAAAAAAATTGAGTCATGATTTAAAAAGACCTAAATCTTTTTTTTTTAACAGAAAAAGAAAAAGCTGCATTGAGAGAAAAATATAGTTACTTTTGGACTCGACTACAATTTTATAATATTTTTAATATAATAATTATGGTTAACATAATGATGCATATAGTTAAGTTAATAAAATATAATTATATTTTTTTCTCACTGTGTGTATATTATAGTCCGAGCTGAATCTTGATAGCCTAATAATATTTTTGCATGAATTTTATACACTTATTTCTAACTCGATAAACTGTTCGTTGATTATTTGTCGATATAAAAACATAGCTCTTAATCGGAATAATAAGTCCATATAATTAAATCTGTAATCAATTTTGATGCTAATAAGCGTCATATTAAATCCACTATAAAAAACTTATTGCGAAAAATATCAATCAGAGTTCGATTCTGAGCCTCCCTACAATCCAAGCGGCTGTTGTTATCAGTTTGATCACTGAGATTTTTCTTTTTTAAATACGTATGAAGTAACGAATCTCCCGGGTGAATCTTACATAGTAGAGAAAGGTGCAAATTCAATGTCAACACGTAGAACATGCGCGAGAAAATGAGCAGCGCAGTCAATCAGTCGTCCTGTCGGCATTTCTTTTGTTCCCACCTCATGAAATGTCTATTAATACTAACACGTACGTGGCGATAATAGACAGCAATAGCACAGACATCCAATATCGTCACGCTTGAAACGCCGAGTCATTAAAGCTCGCGGCTTACGGTTAACCAGCCAATAAAGCCGACAGCCACGATTATCTCGGTTATATCGGTAGCGATGTTATTGGTTTGTACTTATGCGAAACGACTACGGAAGATAGATCGACAGAATGTCTGTAAGGGGATACGGATATTAATCTTAGCTCGTCAATGTCGCACTGTCAAGTACAAGCCAAAAATATGATATTCTCCTTTCGCATAAGACATCCCACTTTGAGAATATAAAGGAGGTCGATTACTTTGCCTGCAATATATCGAGAAACTTGCAGAAATAAAAATTTCTACTCTGTTTTCACTTAAAACGAGTTTGTTATATTATTTACAGTTAAAATTACATATAAGTAGTGAAGATTAAAGGAGAAAGAAGCCAAAGAAGAATAATTTACGATTCAATAAATCTTCCTAGAATTTATAAAGTTAATAAAATTTCCTTTGAAAGTCAAACCTGCTCTTACATAATATTATTAATATTCATTAATTTAATTAATAATTCTATATAACAAATTATAACTTGTTTAAATATTATATTAACTTGATAATTCTACATTACATAAACTATAAAAATATTCGCTTGTCGTAGAACCTGAGATTTTTAATTAAATTATCACTACTGAAGAAATGGCTCGAAGTAAAGCCGAAACGTATGACTTTATAATTTATGTAATGTAGAATTTTTAAATCGATTTATGATTAATATGTTATAGAATGCTTAATTTAACTAATAAACATTAATTCGTACAAAGAAGTGCGTTTGATTTTCAATACTAATTTTATTGGTTTTTTTTTAAATTTTAATATCGAGAGTCTTTAGTTAATTGAATCTAGAATTTAGTTTATTCAATCTTCCCAGCTCTTGAAAAAGTATATCATAGACATTACAAAGAAATGTTGCGAGCGTTAGAAAATTCTCGGATATTGAGTGGAAACGTTTTCTCGATGGAATTGCCTATTTGAAATCGTGCAAGTTGCTTTCCGATGATCCGGGCCGGGCGCGTTCTCGCACGCGTACAGAGAGACATTTCCGCCCATAACAACGTTGTTATGCGCCGCGATACGACACCCGAGAGACCGCGACAAGGTCGCCATTAGTCGCCGCATTATGTCCATATATTCGCTTCACGCAGATACCTCGAGCGTATTGCGGAATTATGCCAATGATTAAGCCGCGTGTGCCGCTGTTTCGGTGACAGCGCGACTCACGCGATGCAAATTGCACGATACGTGACCTGGCTTCCGTCTTGTTACTATTCGCTCTATATTCCCATATCCGAAGACACCTTAGGATACAGACTTCGGCTTACCTACCGGAGAACTCGAGGCGCATGTATCCCGGTCCCATCGATGATATAAGACTCCCACGTGGCCCGTGAATGTTTCGAGTTCCACGACCAGATTCAGAATTAATGGCAATGAACTTTGCCATTAATTAGGAACCTAACGCCGCTTCCTGGCTTACGATTCACGCTCCCAGATTTTCATCTACCGTAGTTCAGGAAGCAGAAGTACCGATGGCCTCTGTTATTACCCTGCTATTTCCCACTAGGGTCAATTCGAGCTGTGAATAAATGGGCATGACTTAACACGCCAAAAATCAGCAATAATGATTGTTCCTTTTCATCTCTTAATAATTAACGATCTAATTTTGTTGTTAGAGATTCTAGTATCTCGTTGTCGTTCTTTGATTATGCTGGTCAAGCTGAATTATTTAAATTTTGGATGTCATGTATTTCAATGCAGTTATTTTATATATATTCTTACATGCGAACTAGATGATTATGACAGACAAAATTTTTCACTCATCTCAATGTTTTTTTGTTCAAAAACAGATGTATAAAATATTACAGTTTACTATTTCATTGTTACGAACAAGTCTTGTAATATGAGAAAATTACTCATAAGGACTAATATATGTTCGGATATATGCATTAATATATAATATATGCATTAATGATAAAACTGTAGTTTATATATTTTAGATATCCCTATCTCAGGGATTCTTTTATATGCCGAAATTGTGTGCAACAAAACTATACAATAATAATATTTTATAATTTGCTTCAAAAATTGATAACATTAAAGAGTGGAAGTTTTTCTCTCTTTGTTTTTCTTTGTAAATTTCCTTTAGAGAGAGAGAGAGAGAGAGAGAGAGAGAGAGAGAGAAAAAGCTTTTTACAATAATATTATAATTATAATATTGTTATTAATGAATACCAATAATATCAGAATAATAAATTCATAAAATAAATGTGCTAAATTCTTAATTTGTTAATTCGAGATGATTATTTTCGAAATTGTATTTCTTAGCTATCATTATATATAATAAGATCACATTTTAATTGTGAAATAATATCGAGCCAATAATGAATTTTTCAGGTGACGGCGGTGGATGTGGTATTACTAATAGTGATGTGATAGACTGGATGGAAAGGGTGCAGAATTCCGCTGTACCGGATGAACCGCCTAAAACGGTCCCGTCGGTGAATCAGAAGGAACCGAAACCAAAAGTCGCACCCTGGAATGGCGATCGGGAGACTCCCGGCCACAAGTACAGTAGAGAAGCTAATGAAGCTAGTCATCGCAGACCACGAAGAGCGACCAGGTCGAAAGAAAACAACACCTGCTCGCTTTTCATACAAACGGATCCTCTTATATGGAGGCACATCGCCGAACAGGTACGCGAAATTTATTTCAAATCTAGTCTCGCAAATATATCAAAAACATCCTCTAAATTTTCTTAGATTTCAAATCTATGCAATTTCTTGAATATAAATTTTCGAAACTGCATAATTTTTAAAACATTTTTTTTTTCTTTTAATTATATGCTCTTAAGAATAAATATTTGAATTTATATTTTAGCTAATATGCAGGAGAAAGACGGGAAGACGTGATCGGAGAAATTAAGATATTAAGTATGACTTAAATACGGCCGACTGATATACAAGATACTAGTTTTTATTTTGTTAATTATTACAAGTCTAGGCGCACAAACTTAGTAGCACGTCGATAATTGGTTTGGTCGAGCAAGACTGTTACGATTCTCCGAAACGGGCCGTCACTTCTCTCTCCCATTGTCGTCTCTTTGGCTGATTATCTTTATAATTGTTTTGACTTCGAACAAAGCCTGCTGCCGAGGACAAATGTCGGTCCTGTTGTTTTCGCAATTTCTCCAATTAATGATATTATGAGGTAGAAACTGCTCGCGCTCTTGACGTTGCAAACATTCGCTCGAAAGAATATTAAAGAAAGAGTATTTATTTGTAAGCTCTATCAAGGCTTACAAATAAAAGAGACGTTTGTCTTATTTTATACATCTTACAGTTAAATCTAAAAAAATTCGGAATGTACGGAAAATTAGCATACAGAATTAAATTTGAAAAATGTACATTTTTTTTTATGATCTATAATATTTATCCTTTGAAATTAAAAGCCAAATATCTCTTTATCTACGTCTTGCTCTTTAATTTATCGAATGACAAAACGAAAGAGCGCGGAAAACTGACATTTATAATCATGTAAAAGAAGGAAAGATAGGATAGCAGGTTGTTAGAACGACGGAATGACCCAATTCTCGCTGGCAATTTGTAACTAGGGAATGCCAGTATTTCCTTACACAATAGAGAAATACCTTGAATACCGACCGTTCTCTTCCTATGGTCACATTCATATGCGTTTTCGTTGGTAGCACGGTCAGTGCAATTCCCCTTTGCATTTTCTCAACAAACCAGACACCATCCGCATTCCAGTGTTCTTCACAAAAAGAATATTCCTATCCTCGTACGCCCTATGCTCCGGCTTTGATATCACCGTACGCTCGCATAGAGCGCGTTCCACTGAAAGCAATTATAATGATTTTTTAGACGAATTTTTCAAGCTTCACTTTACAAAAGTACTTGTCGAGAGTTCCGCTCGCAAAGATATTTGAAATTTAAGGAAATATTATCGTATATTAAATTTTAATAAATGCAAACGTTTATAAATGGACGACCGAGCTTTTCATAAGAAATCCTCAATATTTGAAATTTTGCAAGCTATTCGATGTTGAAAATTAGAAACTTGTATATCAGAAATTCTGTCAAGTACCAAGAGAAAAATTCTACCGCGTCGTGTAGAAATAGAACAATCTTGCCACCTCTGGATATTCAGTGTTCGCGTTTGTATTCGCAGCTGCATCATGACGTGGAGAAAACCAGGGAGGAAATATTGTCCTTGATCGCACACCATGTCACCGCGGTGAACTACATCTACAGGGACACGAAATTCGACGGCAGGACGGAGCACAGAAACATCAAGTTCGAGGTTCAACGAATAAAGGTAACGGTATTGCGCCGAAAATAGTGCCCACCGAATGTGTGAATGCTCACACCCAACTGACACACTCGCTGTATCTGATAACAGATCGATGACGACTCGGCGTGTCAGTCTCAACAACCGTTCAACGAGCCAAACCCCTTCTGCTTGGAGAACATCGACGTTAGCAACTTTTTAAATCTGCATTCTCTTTCGAATCATGAGGACTTCTGTCTCGCCTACGTTTTCACCTACAGGTAAGCGGAGTAGCAAAACAACGCCGTCGTTCTGTGTTTGCTTAAGGCTGCTTCGTAAATGTTATTTCACGCTTTGTCGACAGGGATTTCACCGGCGGTACACTCGGGCTCGCCTGGGTCGCTTCCGCGTCCGGTGCGTCCGGCGGTATCTGCGAAAAGTTCAAAACTTATACCGAGACCGTGTCCGGTCTGTATCAATCCACTAAGAGATCCCTCAATACCGGCATCATAACTTTCGTAAATTACAATAGCCGCGTTCCACCTAAGGTTTCGCAATTGACTCTGGCGCATGAGATTGGACATAATTTTGGATCACCGGTAACCACATTTTCTCGTAGATACACGTGTTCAATCTATTCGATATACAGAGGTAACGATAACGATCATCTTTTTTCCCAGCACGATTTTCCGCCGGAATGCAGACCGGGAGGCTTGGACGGTAATTACATTATGTTCGCCTCAGCGACGAGCGGAAATCGACCGAACAACAGCAAGTTTTCAAAGTGCAGCATTGGCAATATCAGCAACGTCCTAGATGCTATCGAGGATAATAAGAAGAGGAACTGTTTCACTGGTATTTTTACATCGCATTTTCCCTTCGCGCTACAGCAATCTTCGAAATGAAATAAGCGGGAAATAGGAAGAAACGTTACTTCTAATATTTCTACTTGCCTGACCAAATTTATCGCATTTATTATTTACAGGAGCGTTTTGCGGGAATAAAATTGTCGAGGCTGGCGAGGAGTGTGATTGTGGATACGATGACGAGGAGTGCGTGGACAAATGCTGCTATCCCAGACAGGTGTCTGAGCTGGATAAGATGAAGAATGACACGGCGAAAGGTTGCAGCAGAAAATATGGAACACAATGCAGGTACGCAATGTGTGCAAGTAACACGCGATCGGATGTGACATTAGCCACAGTCCCTTCGATACATATCCCTCATGAATGTTAAATTACGCGTTTGCAGTCCTAGTCAAGGACCCTGCTGTTCGAGCGAAACGTGCCAGTTTGTGCCCCTCTCCCATCGAGTCCAGTGTAGAGCCGAATCAGACTGTAGTTACAATTCTACATGCAACGGAAGGTCCTCCGAATGCCCGGTGCCGTTGCCGAAAGCCAACAAGACTAGATGCAATGAGGGCACTCAAGTAATTGCGCTCTGTTATTCTGCGAATTTGTACGATTTAGTGGCTATCGACGCTGGTTTCAACAACGCGTTATTTACAGTTGTGCATCAATGGGGAGTGCACGGGATCCATTTGTCTGGAGTGGAATCTGACAGAGTGCTTTTTAACGAGCAGCATCATACCGAACATCGACAAGCGGAAGCTCTGCGAATTAGCCTGTCAAAATGGGACTGATGCGTCAACGTGTCGCGGGACGAGCGAGTTTGCGCATATGGTGGGATTGCCCGAAGGTGGAATGAGCCTTAGACCTGGTTCACCTTGCGATAATTTTCAGGTAAATTATTCATCCCTATTGCAAGGCTGAAATGATAGTTGGCACGCATGGATTATTAAACTTTTTTGAAAGTTACATAATCGTAAAGTTATAAATTTCATAAAATTTTTATTTTTTTCTTCAGGGTTACTGCGATGTTTTCTTGAAATGTCGAGCCGTCGATACGGAAGGACCGCTCGCGAGATTGAAAAACCTATTGTTCAACAAAGAAACTTTATCGTCGGTAGCGCAATGGATAACTGTAAGCATGGGTGTTTTATTTGCGATTCTTATCTCTATTCTCTTATCTCTAGTATTCATTTGCTAATGTTATCCGTTATCTTTATAACGTTGTTTGTTTTAGGAATTTTGGTGGGCAGTGTTATTAATGGGTATAGCTTTCATCATATTCATGGGACTGTTTATCAAATGTTGCGCCGTGCACATTCCTTCCACTAATCCTAAAAAGCCGCCTGCAAGGCGCATCAGTGATACATTAACAAGACCGATGAATACTCTTAGAAGAATGGTAAGAATACATCAATTACGTCTGTGAAATTAGAGGAACTTCAATTATATTTACATATAAAAATTTGTATTGTCTGTATCACTATTCAAGATAAAAGATATTTGGAAAGTTAGAGTTTTGTTCATAAATTTTATCCCATGTCATTACAGCGGCATCCACATGGTGGTGGTGGAGCTGGGCCAAGGAGTATACCTCCAAGACCAAGTCAAGGTGGACACCACGGAACGCGTGGACCTTCTCATGGTTATGGAGAGGGTAGAGGTGCTCAATATTATCCAAAAGGTGAATTAGCCTATTAAGTCGTCTATGCATTTCTCGTTGCTTGAGTTTAGTTCCTACGCTTAAGCACCAATCAACACATTGCGTACATCATAAAAATGCATACACTCTGTGAAAGAAATAATTGCTAGTGCGGATTAAACTCAAGTTAACGTTGTACGCATTTTCTCATCCTTGTGTGACCCGCAACTACATCAATGTCTTTTCCTGTTTGCATCTTCCTCGCATTGACGCGCATCTATGACTACCTGATACTATCGTTCTATGATCTGCAGAGGTGAGCCTGGGGCCTATATTCTTACGCTTAATAGGAGCAAATTCATGAATGAAATCATCATTGTCATATAACATACAGAACGTAGTTTCTATTACTGTTTATAAGAGAAGAGACTAAAATATTTATGAAATTCTTGTATTTGCTCCTAGCTCATTGTTCATGGCATTGCACTGGACGCTACTTTTTTCTTTCCCCTTCATATATATCTGAGTCAAACTCCTTTTTTTCTAATTTTGCATTATTGATCAATTGTAAAAAAATTATTTCCAGAATAACATTAGCTACACTTACACGAAATAGCACGCGAAGGATACGCAGAAAGCGTGGAGATCGCGACAATCTGTTTTCCTATTGTCATATTTTATTTGGCTGTTGTCTTATACTTTAGTGGCAGCAATCCTCAATCTCTCCGCATACCCGATATTATTTTTGGTTACGCGTTTCGTTTCATTTCCGAACATTTTTCTAAACTTTAAGCAGGCTATCGCTCGGTTCCCACAGCTAGTGCGCCACCAAATAGCGGGCCAGCAGACAATTACGGCCGTTCCAATCACCCAGAGTTGTATGCCGGCGCCTATTCGGGCTCCAGCGGAGGGGGGAGGAGTGCAGCATATGAGATGAGGCATCACAACAAGGTGTGACGATCCTAGGACGTCGTCATGGACGAGGACCACCAATCGCGGTGTTGCACCACGAGTCGTTGTGTAGAACGATTGCCAAATGCGAAGAGAACCGATCCACTCCACGTAAGGGATGCGACGATGTCTCATAACTGAGATCGAAGCAATAATGACGAGTTACAGCACAATGGTCGAACAGATTGAGAGGTCCGACGATACTGCTCTTTTACCTGAGTTACGTAGAATATAAAGAGCCGCGCATAGATACAAAGAAAGTACGTCTTGGTGATCAAATCGATCTCTCATTTTGTATCGGTTTGGTAGATGTAATTTCGCGGTAAATAAACGTTGCGAACGACGACGCGAAAGATTGATTTAACCGGAATCACGATAATGAAGTAACGAACGTATATAGCGGAAATCGTGATTTCTGAGAATTTTATATATGTAATCTTTTTTATGTAGCACACCAATGCGGTCTTTCGCGTCGCTGTTCAAAGAAACTCGTCGCATGATCAAATTTTAGAATGCTTCGCCAGTGAGGGTGATATTGTTATATGATCAAAGTAATTTAAATCGACCCAACGTGTGATTCATTTCGCTTTAGTGATCGACGCTGTATTCGCAAAGCGGCGAACGCGCCAGTGTTAAGGAAAACAAAAAGCGTTGCGCATCTTCGTCTCTCGCCACTAAGATTTAAGGCCAAGCTCGTATGGTCTTTGTGTGACGGCGTCCTTCGAGATGTCGATACTCGTGCATGTCGCTCTCGAAAGTTAGATTAAGAGAATCTCTAAGACCTTGTTTGTTAGAGATTAAGCACAAGTTTAGTGGAAAATTGGCAATAAGACAATATATGTGTGTCCTTTGGTAAACGGCGCATACATGTAAATGAGTTTTCCAAAGGCGTCTTGTTGTATTCATATTTCATTTATCAACAAATATAGAGTGAAAAATAGTCTTTTTAATCAGATCAAAATTTTATCATGGGACGTTAAATGATCTTATTTAATATAATCTTTTGAATTAAATCTGATGTAATTCAAAATATGGCATAGCAGACATATGTACTGTAATATGAGCACGAAAATTGGGACTGTCGTATACAAAATATCACTATAATATACATACATGCCGTCGTTTTTTTATCTGCAATAATTAAAATATTTTTTAAATGGCTTTCTGGAGCGAAATAGCACCCTACCATTACCAAACCATCACAGGTCATTTACTTGATCTCTGTATTATTATAGAATAATAATTAACGATATGTATTATTCTTATACTAATTTGTATTAGCCAATTTTGAAGCGAAGTTATACGAGATTATGAAGGATATAAGAGCAGCAACAACAAAATGATGCGTTTCTATAGCGATATTCCATTAATTAGTACATATGAACAAAGATGATATTGATTATTATTAAGCTATGCTGATTATTATTATTAATTAGTTATATCTTGCAAATGATAATTTATCTCCGCCTATTGCGAATGTTATAAATTATAATTTACTAAAGTGAAACACTCGTTATTTAATAAGAATTAGTAAGAATAATAGGC
>JAJVSH010000022.1:1047052-1064015 GCA_021460005.1 Tetramorium alpestre | reverse complement strand
TACATGGGCTCACACACGTACACAGCTGCATGCTCGTAAGCGAGAAACACGAGATCGGTTCTCATCCTCGAGATGAATCGTATCTGGTGCTGTCAAACCATTGTCGATACGATTAATGCACTTCCCTTCTCCGAAACGCCAAAATAACAAACGACTGAGTTCTTTCTTGCTCATCTCTCTCAACGCCTTTATGCAGAAACGTTGAGACCAATGTCCGCTCCTGTTTACAGTATATTCCAATGAATAATAACGAGCGTACATGACATTTAAATTAGCGATAATAAATTGAAACAAATCGTTTCAGAGAAAAGCTGTGTGTTAGAGATTAAATCTTTTTTATTCAATGCTTTTTATAATTTTTAAAATTTATATCTTTTAAGTGGATAAATATAATTTTTACAAAATAAGATTAAAGAGCAGACTAGGTTTGCGATGTTTTATCAACTTTTTTATAATTATTATATAGAATCAGTTATATAGCAGAAAATTTATCTCTTAAACTTCAATGTAGATAAAATAATAATGATACACACATCCATATATTATTTTTATAAAATTGTAAGCAAAACAAAACTATCCGAAAATTGAAACAATTTGAACATTAATTTTTATTTTTCAATCATGTAAAAAATCGTAAAAAGAGAAATTAATCGCATTTTCAAATATCGATCGGTGTGATCAATATATCTCTATGTCTATCCGCAATTTAATTACAACCCTCTGTGTTGTAACTTTAAGACTGTGTTTTATCTAGGCGGAAAGTTGGATATAGGGATGCAGGATTGATATGAGGAGGTGCCAGCAAAGACGCTATAATACGAGTTTGCGGATCGTGTGGAAATGTACAATAGACGCAATGTGATTATTAGGCGAATGGAGGAAAAGCGTAAGAGAAAGGGATTACGAAAACGTGGGACGGAAAGTAAGAATATTTCGGGCGTGCGAGGAAATATTGTGAGTGAAAGATCGCGAAAGAGATAAATCGCGAGTGTGTATATCTATGTAAATATACTGATATTATAAAATAATTATATAACCATAACAGATGGTAAAGCGAATACAAAAAAATACTTGTTTTTTATATCAGATCTGTATTATAGCGAAATATTATTCTGTATTTTGTAATCAGAACGGAAGTTTAGGGATGACGTGCGAGTGTCTGTACGTGCGTGTAATCGAGCCTCTAGGTTTTAAGTATGGGTTTCTTTGGCGATCCATCGCGGACGGAGGAATCGTACGATCAACATTATTTAGGAAATTTCGAGATTTCTTGCGTATAGGTGCAAAAAAAATTCCGTTTGACCCCATTCGCAGTCGCTCGTGAGACTGTTGAACGATTTAGTCTGTTTCGATGCGAGCAACAATCCGTGACAATCCGCGGATGAGATTTACTGCCAATGAACGTAGCCAGGTGCGATTCGAGTTTTCGATTGGTTTTTATGCGCTATAGTGCATTGCTAGAAATGTTTTCTGCCAATCAACGTTAATTACGGTCTTCTAAATGTACAATAATAACGTAAATACTTTAGAGAGCTTCAGATAAAAAAAAACTTTTTATACGTCCTTTTTTAAATTTTATTTTAAAAGAGGAAAGAAGAACTTTTTCGTGTGTTAAAGAAAAAAAAAGTGCGAAATAATGTCGTTCGAAAGAATCGTCGAGAATCTCTGGGTAGTCATTTCGTTCCGAGCCACTGCCATTTAACGAGGTAGTTAGAACTTGCTTTCGGAACGAGCTGACGTCCCGATCGAACGTTATCGGTGCGCAAACTACTTTTGCTTCCATTTCACTGCCATTACCATTTCGAACGACTGAACTATTATGATCAAAGATTCGCGGGTACAAATTCGTATAAATGCGAGTATAACGAGTATCCAAAGACGACAAAATAGATAGCAATGCCTCGTTACGTTCCGAAAAAGCCTAAAGAGCGAGCGTGGAATGGGGTCAGGGTTAGTAGTTACTAGTTGACAATGAAGTCGCTTGCGCGTACGAAAGGATTAATAAGGATAAATTCTCCTTCATCATTTGTCTCAGACCTCTAACTACATATGCTTAAGCTTATTCGTTTCCGCGGCATCTGGATTAAGATGCGATTTTAATTCCCCTCCCGTGATGATAACGAACTTACTCTACGGTTCGTTGCAGCAGCGCTGTCAAGGCACCGTTATATATCACCCCGTTGATAACAATAACGAGAGCGAGATCTTTAAGGCCATCGCGATTGACGTATCGTGTAACGATCTTAATCCAGAACCGCATTACTGTGACGCGATGCACACTCACAATACACTACTCTATCACTTGTACATAATGTTAGAGAAGGAAAGAACAAAAAGAAAATCGAAGATTATATTTTTTCTATCGATCCAAAAACGTGGTGACCTATCAACATCGTGCATCCGGGATTTTTTAAGCGTGACTTCATGCCCTTTGTACCAAATCACTTGGCAAACGACGAATTATTTCCCCGAGGAATCGTACGTTTTTTTTTATTTAGAAAGTGTTACTTGGATATCATCGAACACCAAGTGGCCCTTACATTCGTGCCGTATCTCTACTTTTAGTCGATGCAATTTTCAGTCATGCGTTCTTGAAGTGTATCTCTTTATTGTAAATTATTATAACCGAGCATGATACTGACCAATCGCTGAACGTAGCTTCAGACCACCACTATCTCTTTTCCCAAAATGTCTAGAATGCGGCGAGTGTTTTAAGGATATTATAAATAAAAGAATTATGATTGTGAATATCTCTTGTGTTACGTTAATGTGATTAAAAGAGACAAAACATTGTAAAGAATTAAATAAAGCATACATTTTACATTTACCCGCATTGTAATCTCTGCAGCGACGGGGATCATAAAGACTACGAATACCTTGTTTTTGTACATATAGGTTTTATTTATTATATAAACTATTGTAAAAGAGTTACAATTGTACATTAAAAAGTCATAGTGGGTAAATGACGATACCTACTGTGTGATACATGAATATCGCGATCTTTAACTTGAAATTAAGGGAGTTTACATCTTGCATTCTTGTGCAATAGAAAACTTCTTTGAAATAGTAAAATATAATAATACTCGACTGGAATTTAAGATATGCAATTATGTTATCAACGAATATTTTGAGCTAGATGTCAAACATAATTCAGATAATACTGTACATTACAAAATGCATATTACATATCCCTTCAAATGGATTATGAAATTCCGTAAGAATTATCCATCGATTAATTTTCCTCGATAAAGATTTCGAGTAAAGCTTCTTACAAAGGCAGAATCGAATTATACAAACGTTTCGCAATAAACCGCTCAATCGTATGGATTAATCCGACGCGCGATTTTTTACCGCAAGCAACGTAGAGAAATGGCTAAAATGCAATAATGCCGCAAGCTTGTACCTGTCGAAATATCGAGGAATAACTTTATCAACCCTTGAACAATCATATGCATTTACCGCTCTTTCGCTGACATATGCTTGCATCTTTTTTAGCGACGCTAGCTGAAAACTAATCCCATCTGGAAGTTATCGCTTGGCCAGGCGATATAGTAGCAAAGTTTTTCATGATTGCATCCAATTACAAATGGACGTAAAAAAGTGGCCCTGAGTGGCAAGTTATAAATGCAGCACCCCGTCTCGCGCTCGCAATTTCGCTATTAAGTTCACGGTTGCGAGTGCTCGAGCTTGTACACGTCGTGATATGCGTTGCGTATCAGTGCATATGGAAAACAACTCTCCAATAAGTCCATCGTCAGGAATGGAGATTCTTGAACTATTTGATCAAGCAGAAGATATACGGATTCTCTGTTTCGAGTTGCCTCCTTGTCCGCTTCTTGACCCAGTCTCAACAGGCTCGACGATGCCAAAGCGAGGAACTCCTTCATCCTGTCCTCTATATCGTTTTGCCCGCAAATCGTAAACAACGCTCCGAATATATTGTTTATCGCGGTAGCCATGCAATGTATATTATTGGAGTGGCCCTCGAGCGATGCTCTGTAAAAGGAGTTGTCGTTCCGAGCCAATTTCGGAATGGAAACCGCCACGAAGACCATCAGCAAGCAAACGAGCAGGTGTTCGTCCTCGTCGACTTCAGCCTTCTGGTTTCGCAGCGCCGTCGTTAAAGTAGGATCTACCTTGCAGGTCAAGCCTGCCGCCGACGTCATCTCGGAAACGACGCGCATAGGATCGCCGGATGGCAGATGATGTCTAAAATCTAATATGGAGCTCAGTAGGAACGGTATACGCTCCTCCAACACGTCGACCAGCGCTGACTGCGACAACTGGCGGAAACTGAGAATCACGCCTATTATAGTAACCCGTTGAAGAACATTGTCTACGTGCTGCAGCTTCTTAAATTGCTCCTTCATCACTTCTGGCTTATCGAAATTCGTTCTCAGAGAGATCAGCACATCCTTGTTGCCGGCCACCAACTTCTTTAACTGTTGTACCTGACTGGCGATATGCCACATCAGATTCTCGTTCAACATCTTCATACCGTACGGTCCTATCAATTCCGCCAGTGCCCTTAGCTCATTAATGTCGGAGAATTCCTCGGCGTTAAAGGGTATGGCACCTTCTACAGATAGGCTGACAAACGCCCGTTGATTCGCTGAGTAGCAAATATTACCGGCGCTAACCCGCCTCAGTAGCACATCTGAATACCATTGCGTGTAGAGCGCGGCGATGGTCTTGTCACCGTGACTGTCCAGCTCCTGAGTCTGTTGCAGCAGAGCGTTGTTGAAGACGCGCGTTATATCTATGTGCACGTAATTCTCAATGGTTTGAAGAACATTCATGTAAGATCTAACGCTGACGAAGAGCTCAGACGGTTTGGCGATTTCGCTGGTGTCCGGATTGTACATGACCATTCCAACCAGCGCTCTAGCAAATCGAGATTCCAGATGTTGATGCAGATACTCTCTCGGCGCGAAGGTGTATTCCCAAACATTAATGGTAGGGCAATAATTAATAGCATAACACAGCTCGGTGAGGGCCATATGCAGCTTGTCCATCGTTGTTAATTCCTCCCGGGTCTTCCGATAGCTCTCTATGCCGGGCTTGTGAATCTCATACATGTTTTTCTTATTCTTATCCTTCTTCTTGCGGTTGACAACTTGTGAGATTAGCAGAGCGCAGTGCTTCGGCAATAACTTGTCACTCATATTACACTGCTCGTCGCAAATAGTCGTAATAATGTTCTTAGCTTCTTTGGCCATTTCATCTAGGAACATATTGACGACAGAGAGGCTCCTCTCACGAATGTGATGACGTTCCTCCGGACAGAGCTCGTGGGTGCAACTTTGAAAGTGGCTGCATATAAGCGGGAAGGCGACGATGTATCGGTTCTGAGCTGGAAATTCGAGACACATGTGAAATTGATCCTCGAATATCTTGCTGTAAAAACAGAAAATAGATAAATCAGATGTCTCAACCAACATCTCATCCAAATTGTCGACCATTTTCGTGTGGAAGATTACTGTATCCATGAAGGAAGCTAATTCTCTATTATCAGCCAGATTCATATTGCATTTCGCAATAGACATATAGGCCTGCAGCCTAAACCAATCCAGTCGAAAGGCACGGAAATCAAACAATTCATTATCCTCGACCTGCTTTACGGTCAGACTAGCTATAGTTGAACACATATCACTAAGAATAGCTCCCTCGTCCTCCGGGCAAACCGGCAGATTCTGAATCATCTGATGTAAAGCGGGGGCGTCGAATCCCGAAAGAAATTGGACGTAATACCTTTGAAGCACCTGAGAATATTTCTTTACTAGCGCTCGTAATTCCTCGCAATGGAAGAGCAATTCTGGCAGCTGACGATCCACCAAATCCTCGCCACCTCGTCCTTTACCTTTACCTTGAATAGGAGGATTGTCCCCGTGTCTCAGTAGCCACAATACTTCGTCTCTCGCGTGGGAGAGTCCCATTAATACCAGCAATGCTTTCGGCCCCAGAAGACCCGGCTGGTCCGTCAAAATTAAACCTAATTCCTTCAGAGCCGTCCTTAAGAATTTTCTTCTCTCTCGATGCTTGTACCCAGCTTTTTGTACTGCTTGATTGTAACATTCTTTTACCTCTGATACTCGTTTGCCGTATCCTTTCATGCCCTCGAAGAACGTTTGAATATATTGATGTATATAAATCACCTCGTCTCTGAACAATGCCAATACCCAACCGGATTCCAAAGCAGTGATCCACAGCTTGCTCGGTTGTTCCTGACTCAAGAACGTGTGGCAAAGAGTGAATCCAAGAATGACCCATCTCTCGATTCTATCTAAACTCAACGTTTCGCAAGACATGGTGTCCGTCGCCGCTGCTTTCAATATCTGGCCAGGACTGCCGACGAGGCTCAACTTTTGATCGGCTCTCCACGTGTCAGCGGACAAGTTTCTACCAGGATACACCGGCCATAGAGAAGTCAGGGCGTTCTTCAGCAACTTGGAGTGCGGGACAAATTCCTCGGAGAGCTTTTTCAACGGAGCATCGTAATCCATAATCATCTGTCCTAAACGAGGGAAGCTAGGATCCGACTGACTGTGCACCATCTCATGAGCCGCGTTGAAGAGCCCCAGCACCGCCTTGCGATCTTCGACTCGCGACAGCAGGATCATCAGACTGACGTACGTGATTACGAGATCCAGGTAACCTTTGGTCAAATCAAAATTAATCGTGATATCCATGTGAACGCCGCACGCGTCCATGGTGGTGAGAAGCTCGCAGACATTGTCCTTGAAGTCCAGCAGGTCGACGAACGTATAGTAGTACAATGACAGGGACTTGATGATCTCGTTACGTATGTTCATGATGGTCTGCAGTCCCTTTATGTCGATGTTGGGGAACTTCCTGACGATCGTTTTGATGGAGGACTCCAGCGCCTTGTCGGAGAGGAAGGCGGGCTTCGACTTCGCATCGCCGCAGGCCTTCTTGATATTGTAAATGCGGGTTAACATACCTACACCTCGGTCGTTCAGGATCGTCAGCTTTTCCGCCAGCTTCTGCTGGCTCGGCACGATGGGTCGAGCCATGACCGCGTTCCTCGATGAACTCCCCCTCACGCGATTGGCATCACTCGTCGACTTGTTTACTAAATGCTAATGACAGCGGTCACTCGACCCCACCCCTGGAGGGTAATTTATCCCACCGGATGTGCCGAGTGTTTCCTCTGATGTTTTCCTGCAAGAAAAAAAAAACGATTGTTGCACGCGCTCTCGCGACACTCCTTCGTCTCGCGATCCGTGTACTCACCTAGCCGTCGCAATTACATGTTGCACAATCACAATGCATCGCGATAGGCAAAGTCAACTCTCTCCGTGCACCTGTACTGTGCTTCGAACGCTCCGACACGGCGCGTACCGCGTGAAGTTGCGCCGCTGTCGACGATGCAGGGCCGCCAACGCGATGAGCGCGAACGTCTAGAGAAGGCGTGCCAGTAGACCGAACGGTCACTAGGTTTAAAATCGTAGTCGCGGTGCGCGTCATTGAGCTCTCGGCAAGATTTGCTCATTCGTGCGGGTATGTGTAATTGTAAAAAGCGCAATTTTGGATACCGGATCAGCGAGGGAATCTGTTGTATCACTTTATGGGTGTATGTACAGGTAATAACTGAATGATTTACTTTTAATACACTTAATATATTTCAAGAGATGCGGTCACAAAATGTTACATTGTCTCTTAACCTTTAGAGGACCGACAAATTGCACGTTATATATATATATATATATATATATATATATATATATATATATAAAATCTGTCTTGTACAAAATGCTTGTCAAAGCTCGAGCCATTATAGTGATTTTGCGGTCCTCTACAGGTTAACGAAAAATCTCTATCTTTTTGCCTCAACGTTACAGTCGATCATCCTTCTTTCTATTAAAAAAAAACTCTTTTGACGCGATCGTTGAAATCAACTCGAAATTAAAACTATTTAAATCAAATTTACTATTGACTTTTAGAATCGATCTCTGAATGCGAACGAAACGGGAGTAGAGATGTGCGAATTGTTCGAGTACGAACCGTGGTGGAAGTAACGTATAGACGAGTTTCAGGATCCTTTTTGTCAGGTATTCATAAATACTATTAATTAATGATGATTAAGGGAATAGATTTAAGGGAACCAAAGTATTCTTTATCCCAAGTAGCAAGCTGACGTTACTTGTTATTTTGACGTCGAAATGGCGTCAAAAGCATCATGACGACAAGCAATGTCAGCTTGCTACTTGGAACCACGATCTATCATTACGAATTATCTTACAATTAGTAGCAAAATATGCCGTAACATTGGGAAATAATGTAAGTCTAATGTTATATAAATATAAATATAAAATAACATTAGCAGTTTATTTTATAAGATCGATAGGACAGGAAAGCTGAGATAAAGGAAAGTCACTCGCACACAATGATTCTCGATTATTCTCGACTTTATTTTCTTCGTGTAACTCGGTCAAAGGTCTAAATTTGCATGCCATTTTTCGTAGCGGCAAAGCCACGAAATTTGAAAGCTGTTCGCTTTGTCGCTGGTGCCATCTGCGAGTGTCATCTTACACTGTTGATTTACATCTTTTACCACTATAGGCAATTTATCAACCAACACAATATTTTACAGTAAATATATTTATTGCTCAATTTTTAAACATATTTTTAAATATTATTATTTATAAAACAGATAGGCATTTTTAAATTCATACAAGTTATGCAATATAAAATCGTTTAAAATGGAACCTTTATTAAATTACTTAAAGTAGTTTCGGGAAAAAAATTTTTTATACATATACATATATGTAGATCTATATATACGTTTTCTTTTGCTTGTATAATCTTTGTGTAACCTTTGTATATATGGACAAAATAAGAGGAAGAAAAATTAAATAATAATTGAAAAGATAGTTTTTGCAAAAAACTTTATAAAGGAAACAATACAAAAATTATTTCTTTTATCATTTTTAATTATTCTTATTATTTTTCTCATATACAAAGTATTCTATAACTTGAGAAGATGATAACTCTACGTGAAAAGATAACTAGAAAATATAGAATAAAATTTTTTTATATGAGACTTTATTTCCGAGAAAATCAATTTAAATATTCAATTGACATGCATGCATTTAACGATGTCTTGCCTTAATTCACTATCTGGAATTATTAAAAAATTTTATTTTATACTTTAAGACATACTCAAAATATTGATGAATTTTGTGAGCGTATAAATTCATTTTATATCAAACGCAACTCTCCTTTTATTTTCAACCGAGTTTGGTAATCCCTAAGAAAGCATGTAGAAGCACGTATTGCTACTAGAGGTAGTCACTTTGAACAGTTCTTGTAACTTTATGTGAGTTTGATGCTAATTTATTTGCAATTACGTTGCGTGTTCACAAGTTTAAATTAGTGGAACTCGTTAATGGCTGGTTTTCGGATTCGTGTTTATTAAATCTTTTTTGTTTGTTTTCATCTCTAGAATATAGTGTTAACATTTAATAAAATGTTTTTGGGACATCCTAAATATAATAATTTTTTCCTAAGATAATGCTCTAAAAACAGAAAAATAAGGTTTAAAAATTGAAAAAGCATATTTTATTAATATCATTATTTATGTGACACACATACACTCAAAGACATTAAATAATAAATATATTAAAAGCTATAAAAGAAAACTTAATATTACGTATATTGAAGCCGAATTTAAGATTTTATAAGTAACAATAAGAGACGTGGAGTTTTTAAAGAATGACATTTAGGGTAGATATAAATAACTTAAAGCAATCGCAGAAAGATTATCAGCAACGGAATTTTTGTAATGCATCGATACGAATCTATAACGAGCGCGAGAGTGGAACATATAGCGACGCGTTACAGCACAGTTTCACGAAATCTAAAGTTAAAGATCGCTTCTTTACTTTACGTTTGCGGAATGATTGATAATCCCGAATAGCGTATATAACTTAGTATTTACAGAGAGATAATATATCATTCTCGTATAAGCGGTACAGAGAATACTTCGCGGATAGTATCGGCGCGCGCGAGTAACCCAGAACTGATATTCGTCATATGTCAGGGAGAACGGCGCGTAGCCGGGCAAAAAATTCTCCACTATCTAGATGTATGATAATGGATATAATCCTTTGGGTATCTTATCTCTTATGAGCGTTATTCGTTTATGAGCGCTTTTGGATGCCGTTCAATTCTCGTCTCGCCCTTCCCTGCCCTTCCTGCCTCGACGACGTAGACGGGATCTCTCCCCCCGTTCGCTTGGTTTTACTACTTTCCCATTTTTCATTAGCACAATCAAACTGGCCGTACGCGGAGAAACAATGGCTTCTTCGGCATGGGCGTTTCTCCGCGGAGAAAAAAAGGCGTATAGATTATCGACCGATAGAGAGGGGCTTGGCCGTTGTGTTTGCCCTCTTGTTCGCTTTTCTCGGACGCAAACCGAGAGAGAAAGACAGAGGGAGAGAGAGAGAGAGAGAGAGAGAGAGAGAGAGAGAGAGAAGCGGTTCTCCTAGCGGATCTCTCTCGAATCGCAATGAATCGCGATCGCTTCTGTTGACTACGAATTCGTAATTGTTTCCTGCTCGGAGAAGGAGGCCAGGTGAAATGACTAACGACCAATTTCCTTCGGCAGGCGAGTCATTCCCCGGTATGATCGATCCGATTATCGCCCGGCGTGCCCGTCTTTGCGATTCCAAGCCGCGTACATCAGGGCTCCCTCGTTCGTCTCCGCAAATCGTTGGTCGCAGCTCGACGACGAATCCTGCCCCCGTACTAAAAAAAAGTCCGCTTATATTGCAGGATTTTACGGAGCTTTGCTCGATAAATCGGAATCAGCTCGAAGATTTAGTAAGGATTAAAGCGTAGTTATGCGGTTTAATTTCTTGAGTAATGTTCTATCGAACGCTTCGATTTAGATTCGTGCATGAAAGATGAAATAAGAACCGTATATATTATCTGTGCTGTATTTCTTAATTATTGAAATTACGTACGTATCATTCTCTTTAATCTCGGAACCGTAATATTAGCTGTGACATTTGTCTCGTGCAAGAATTTTGTATCACATTAAGACTCTAAAAGAGCATGAGATAAGAATAAATCAGCTACAGGAATATCGTGAATGTTAAAGCGTTAATGATATTACAATAAAATATAACAAGCGTTATAATGATATTATGCTAAAATACATCCGCCCGTCTAGTATACATATAGACTTAACCACGAAGATGTCCAACGGTGGCGTTTCCTAACGACGTATCTGGGCTAAAGGGGAGGCAATTGGGGCGGCTTTAATTATCTCGCGGGCTTCCTAACGTGCAATTAATTCCGAATGCGGTTTAGTTTAGCGAACGAAGAGCAAACAATGTATTACGCCCTAGGCCGTCTAAACGTGGATGGTTACCACGGAATCGAGACTGGTAGGGGTCGGTTAAGAGGCAATAGGGATAGCGTTAGGCCACTTTACGCAAATAGCATGGATCCTGCAGATAGTGCGTACTTCCGGTAACGCTACCCGCCATACGTACGCCCCTTCGTTTACTCGTCTCTCCGCCGTCCCTCGCACCCTTTTCACGGTTTTCCGCCCTCTCTCGTACCCTATCGCGACCGCGAACGCGAGGTTAATGTTCTGTGAACTTGTGATTGTCTTTAATGCGAACTCGCGGTTTTAGCGGAGGCATGTTCTCCGGCTCTCACTTTTGCAACTTCCTTCGAATGCGCGGTTCGCATGATCTTCGCGTAGCAGCACGCAATGTTGATTATCTATTCCGACTTTAGCTTAGTCAGCTACGTAACTAGAATTTGTTAAAGATTTTTAAAAAATTCAGTTTTTTTTTCTGAATAACTTGTTAATCAAGAAAAGCATTGTAACGCGCAAAATTTCGGCACTTTGCTGCGATTATCGAAATTTATTTGAACTATTTTGTATTTGAACTATTAAATAGAGAGATCGGATAGATTTCTTTGCGAGATTTGAACACGTATCGAAAATTCAATTCGCCACTCGTGAGAGTGAATTTTTTTCCCCGAAACGAGGCCAAGCGTCGGAAGGTAGCTCGTAGCAGAAGGGAACCGAACGTAATTAACTCTGCTAGTGTATTACGAATCAATACACGCGTATATTGGATACGTACTATTGGCATGTATGTATTTGTATATTGCATGCTATTATGCATCACCCGCAAGCAACGTGTATATGTAATATGTTGACAATCAAGATTGAAAGCGTTGCATATCTCAATTAATGTTCAAGCGATAATTGGGAGTATGAAAATATTTTTCTCTCGATATTAATTACGGTACTAATAAACAAGGAAAACTTGTATCCAGAATTTGTCCGTAAAATAGCGAGAGCAAATATTATTATGAAGAAATTATGATAAAATTATGTGGAGGCTGTGTTAATAATATTATATATAATTTTTTATAATTTATAATTAAATTCATAATTTATAATTAAATAATAATGTAATCTTTTTTACAATTTTAATATATATATAGTATATTAATAATTAATTACGAAATATATAAATTTATATATAAAATTCTATGAAAAAATTTGTTGCTAATTTTAATCTCTCAAACATATATTTCGCAATTACTAATATATATATATATATATATATATATATATATATTAATTGTAAAAAGTTTTATGTTATATTATTAACAGCCAACCTCCACATAATTTTATCATAATTTCTTTGTAATAACATTTGCTCTCGCTATTTTACGAACAAATTCTGAACACAAGTTTTCCTTAATTAATAGTAATTAATATCGGGGAAAAAAAATATTTTGATACCAGTTATTGCTTTAACATTAATTGAGATATGCAATGCTTTCAATTTTGAAGCTTATAGGATAGACAGCATCAGCAAATAAATTAAGAATATAAAATCTCAGTTTTATTCTTACCATCGTTTTGAATTAACAGTACAAAAGATTACATTCTCAATAAGATTGTAATTTTTAACCATTTCTTTTGTATTATAAAACTTGCTGATCAATATTCTCAATTATCATAAAGCAAATAATTTAATCGCCATTTTTTAAGTTATAATTGATTCTTTCATCTCGTCAATGCAAAAATGCTTAGATATTGAACAGAATATAAGTTTTACAGACCAATTGAAAAGAGTCCATTTAGCTTTTTTTGTACTTTGAATTTTTCAGTAAATGATACATCAAATTGAAACTTGGAACAAGTAGATTAAAAATAGTTTCAGTATTATTCTCTTAATCGTTTTGGAAATAAACGATTCAAAAGGTTACAATGTTATTGAGATTATATTTCTTTTTACCGTTTATTTTCAAAATTGTTGAAAGAATAATACTGAAACTTTATATGTTCTTGTATAATTTATACTTGTCCTATAAACTTTAATCATTGTATCATTTATTGAAAAATTCAAAGCGCAGAAAAGAGGGTAAATTTGGCCGCACATTTTACACCATAAAAAGAACTTGGTCAAATCTGAGAAAAATAAAGACATGCGACGAAAATCGGTAAACGCGAGATAGTAGCCAGACTCAAAATGCAGAAATGTAAAGGAAAACTGGCAAAACGTGATAGTATAGATTCGGAAAGAAAGTAGACAGAGACCATATCCTCTAGACTCACCAGAGAGAGAAAGAGAGGGAAACGAAAAGGATGGAGAGAAAGAGAGAGAGAGAGAGGGGGGAGTAGTTCGCGCGAAGCGAATGACTGTGATTCGTCCAATTATCGGTTGGCACCAAAAGTGCTGGGTCTGGCTCGCCTGCCAAATGGGAAATAGCCGGTGAACTGCAGAGGCAAGCTATAGCTGTAGTTATGGACCTACGGACTCTGCGCGCGGACTGTATGGATCCCCTTCCCTCTCTGTCTCTTCTTTCCTCCGTCCTTTCCTCTCCCGGCATGATATGGTCCGGAGGCTGCCGGACGATGTAAACGGCAATCGCCGAAAGATAATTTCGCCCCGTAGGATTCGACGATTTTCTGCCGGGATGACTCGCCGTGAGAGCTCGCGGCGCGACGCGGCGCGCTCGCGAAGGGAAACCCGAAGGAATTGTAAAAATCCAATCGGAATTAGGACGTCGCACGGCGAGCTATCGGTTTCTCAAATTGCGTTTGAATATTCGTGTAACGCGGCGGGACGGCGGTTACTAAAAAATCGGGAAGCCGTATCGATAATCGATACATGAAGCTAATCAATTCTGGCTGACTCGATATTGCCCCTACTGCGGGCGAAGCAACGTGAATAGACGATAACAGACCGCTGGTTCGGTCATGTCATCCGTAAGAAAATCAGCTTCGCGGCAATGTAACGATATCAAAATAGAACGGTTAATATTTTATGTGACTGACTTATGGGAATATTTTATGTGACTGAACACTCTCCGGGTAAAAATTCAATAGTGATCTGACAGTTCCGTCGAGTGAGGGACGGTAATCGGGGTTTTAATTTCGGACTTAATTATTCATGAATTAAACCGCATACATCGAAACTCCGTTTTCCACCTATTTGAAATACATAATTCGCGAAAGCGGCGCTTTAAATTTTAAATATTGTCAAGCTAAAACCGGCCGTTTTACCATTTTAATTCTGTATTCATAACACAACGTCATATAACGTGTGTCGTATCGACCTCGTCGCGTTAATATTCAACGGGTGTCGTAGAAAATACCGCCATGGGTAGAAGCAGCGGTCATCGATATAGTGACATTCGCAAAATCGCGAGTCGTCGGATTTTGCCGGTCAATCGCCCGGCCGTCGTCGTCGGGTACCTTCTTTCGTTGCGCGTTCACGCTCGGCTTAACGCGCCTCGAGACTGGTAAATGACGTCATTAACGAGGGCTAAAGTGCTGACGCGTCGAGACTAACCCCAACCTTTGACCCACAGTTTACCCCCCGTCCAGTTTCTCTCCACCCTTCGAGATTGATGCGTCGATTTCCGATGCCCCGTACCGCCGCCGTAAAGTTGGATAGAACCTTGCCGAGCATTCTACGCGGCGAACGGGTCAAAGGGACCTCGATCGCATAATATATCTCCATCCCTCGGATAAGTACGCGTTTTATCAACCTCACATATCTCACTCTCTTCATATCCTATACAAAAACAGTTAATATATCGGCAATGGCGCGGCCGACGTTGTGCCTGACATTAACGCGCCGAATATATCGAGAGAGAGAGAGAGAGATAGAGAGAAAGAGAAAGCGGGGAGGATGGAAAAAAATTGCGTCGAGCGGAAAGTATTTACGAGCTTATGCTAATATTGAGATATCTGGCGTAGCAATATCGGGGGATATATCTCGGGCGTATATCACGCCGTCGCTCTTCTTTATGCTAATCCATCAATTTAACCCGATAGATATATTGCAATTTCATTTTTGGGACATTGCGGATTATTATGATTCGCTCGTCGTATATCAAAAGTGTCACTCTTTTTTTTTATTTTTTTATTTATTGATTCGTGACCTATTTCGAAACTTATTACATTTTCGAGCCTCGACTTTGCGAACGTTCCTTTTAGCGACGTCGCTACATTCGGAATTTCAGAAAGGAAACTACGGAATCGAGCGGATTAAGATGGATTGTAACAAGATTCGAATCGTGATAACTCACGATACAGTCAGGTTTTTCGCCTAGGACGAGGGATGCTCGTAAAGCGCGACTCTTCGCAAGTAACCTCTCTCGTGCGCGTACATATAATTACGTATTCCGTTATTCACGTGCGCGCAACAGGATGAGTTCGTTAGAATTTCATACGCTTCGAAAGATTCTCCGGGATTATGCGCGAATTCGATGTTCGCGCAGCGAAGATGTGTTGGTGCACCCGCCGGATCCCGGCGGCCGAAGCGGGGAATGGGGAGGGGCGCGGTGGGAAATTACGCTCTGAATTATAAATACCGACAGGGCGGATTAAGGGAAACGGATTATATGGTCGCTACCGTAGTCGCGATTCCTTACCTCGCGCGATTTTCATTTCGCTGCCGCATGACTGAACGAATTCTGATTCATCGCGGAGCGGAAAGTGGTTCACGTGTACCTCCGGTGTACGCGGGCTGACTTGAATCGCGTACATGTGTGACTCTTTAATGGCTCTTTAATAGATCTTTAAACGCGCGCACAATGGATTTTCATTTTCAAAAGACGAACATCCCTCTCTGTGAGAAAGAGAGAGAGAGAGAGAAATCTGCGGTCCTGTATAATTTAACGGGCCCGATATGATCCGCGCGCAGCGTGAAACGTTCGCCAGTTCTGTACAGATACTGGGAATGGTAATTGGTGAGGTAGGTATGCAGATACGCGCCACATGTATTCTGGATGCGATGGAGAGTGTGCGCGGGGGAGGGGAAGGGAGGGTAACGGTCGGGTGAGTCGCACTAATATACTCACACGTGTTAGCGATCGTGTCCCCAGGATTTGATTATCCGTGTTGCCTGGAGAATTATCGAGCCCGCTGGATTCCGCCGCGGCATTTGCAAGCCGGAAGTGCGCGCGCTACGATTCAGAAACATTGCCTGTGTTGTCGAGCCGGCAGGATATGCCATGTGTGATTGCTTCCCACAGTTGCCAAGTTATATGCGCGTTAACTGTAAAAGGAGCACACAGCTGGTGTGACGGGCCTACTGCGATGGCCGACCATGATTGTTGAGTCGTTACGCGTTGTACCCCGTTGTAGTCGATATCTGGGGAAACGCTCGATATTGCCTCATGACAATGGATGACAAAATATATCCATAACTTTGAATTATCATGTTCATTTGTGCATCCAATCATGAAATATATTTATACAAGAAATATAATTTCTTATGAGAATATACACATGTGTACAATATACATATTTTTTATTACATAATTTGAAAGATAGATATTAACTGTGATATTTATATCTACCATAAAGACCGTAATTATCATTTTAAATTGTCAAAAGTGGCAAGTCTTGCGAAGAATATATTTCTCTTTTACAAATTTAAATCATTTT
>JAJVSH010000022.1:926440-1046772 GCA_021460005.1 Tetramorium alpestre | reverse complement strand
TATAATAATTTAATTATGTAAAATAATATTTTAACATTATATGATGCTTTGCTTTAAAAATCCTTAAAATCGATACAGATATTTAATTAAAATAATATGTAGTGGTAAACGCATAATTGCGTTGAAATGTGTGTATATTGTGTGGTGTAATAATAAATGTAACAGTAATTACAACATTATAGAGGAACGCGGACGAATGTAGATTAATATGTCTAGCTATGATTCGTTCGATCGTTAAAAGGTGGAATTAGCAGATAAAAGGCGAAATTGCTCGCAAAATTTGTACGTCCGTAAACAGCGTGAATTCGTGGCGGTTTTCTTAACTGGTCGTAGACAAGTAGTTGGAATGAAACGTCGTCGATCATAGCGGCGCCGTCTCCGGCATTAAAGTCCGCTGTCCACATTGGGAGCCGTATTCGCTTTTACGAATGGCGCTCGTGATCGCTGCGCGACCTGTCTTGCCAGTAAAAATACTTTTAAGGAAATGAAATTGATATAAAAGACGGATTGTAATGGGGACACTATAAAACACCATCCTTCCGACCTCTACGATGCAACGCAGGGCTTTCTCGGCGGCCGGGGTTACCGGGCGGGATATCGCTTGTTGCCGTGCCGGACGTGTTCACGTTATCACTCTCATAAATGTACATGCATGGAACTTTGTACCCGCGAGTAGATTGCGATCTAATATGAAACTTTTCTCGTTAATCTTAAAGGGCAAGTTAATTTTCCGCCTATAAAGCTCGTGCACATTTCGTTGATGAGAACATTGATATTTATTCATATTCGGGCATGTAAAAAAAGGTACATTAAATTTTAGGAAGCCTTTCCGAATTTTAATAAAAACAGAGGAATGTCACAAGTTTACATTTATTCCGGTTATCATACAGTTATAATTAAAGATTCTAAATTGATTTTTTATTTTTTTATTCAAATTTTACCATTTACACTGAGAGAAAAATATAGTTACTTTTGGCCTCAGTCATAATTTTATAATATTTCTAACAATAAATATGATTAACTTAACTATATGCAACATCATGTTAATCATAATTATTGTATTTAGAAATATTAAAATTATGGTCGAGGCCAAAAATAACTATATTTTTCTCTCAGTGTAAACTACTCAATAAAAACTGTATGCGATAATTCGAATAATAAACGGAGTTTTGTCGTTTGCAAGAAATCGTCTGTGGAGATGAAAGGTTTAAAGGATTTGCGTAGGTGAGGAGGACTATACGGTAACAGTGGAGTCGATTGAAAATTCTCTAAGCTGTCTTTAAGTTATTCGCCCTCCGCAGTATCGCCCATGGCGGAAAAATATGCTCGTATACGCCTGTGTGTGGTCGTTCGCCGCGTACGGCACGTGGACCACGGCTCAGGGGGTGTGTGAACGTCGGTCACGTATTTATGAGCTTTTTCTACGCCGTCTGACTTTAAATTAAGTCTCACATTTCGAGACGCTCCGAGTTAATTCTATGATGCATGAATACTTCAACGGTGCGTCCTCGTTGGAAGCGGGCTAGCGGAGGTTTAGTTGCGGTCCTTTTCGCCGACTATAACCGTGGATAGAATAATGAAAAAGGAAGGGCGAGAGCTCGATTCACATTTGAATAAGGGCGTGGTATTTTTGTGAAATTAGCCGCGTATTTCTGCAGCAGCGAAATTAATATCGCGCGGTCGTCTCAATCAAGACGATTCCCCTTCTTGTTCAAAAATTGATAGAGAATCGAAAATCTTTTGCTTAATCTTAATATAGTTTAATTTAATTTCGGAATTCTAGATGATATCCGGCGCAGAATTAGCGCAATATTCATACGCGTGCGAAGAATGAACAAGATTTAAGTAATATAATATAATGACAAGTTTAACTTTGTCGCTTGGTTGCATCTATCACGCGAATAGACTTCCTAGAATTAGCATATGCGGTATGACATCGTAATGTCGACATGTATTTGTAATGGTGTAAAGACACATCTTGGTTATCAGATATACATTCAGTGATATCCTTGCTAATACAATCCTACGCGAAGGGAATAAGCCATCGGCGTTAGCGACCATGTAATTATTTCGGCCGAGTACTTGGAATAATTAATGTAATTTCTACCGTTACCGCGAGCGGTACTTAATGCAATTATAATCATCAATTAATCATTACCCTACTAATGCTCGATCAATAACTACGGCGGCGCTTCGTGTCCGCCGCGTGGTCGCGTTCACGCAAAATTAATCTCCGAAGAGTGCTATCGTCGCAATCGGCGTGATATTACATACGCGCACTGCCATAAAGCGTCAGCGGTTCGTTATAAATCACCGTCTAATGAAAACTCACGTTAAATACTCCCATGATCGCGGTATTAATAATTAATTAATTGACGTGTGCAAACGGTGAGCGCCGCGCGCGTCCAAATCACCCGATGACAACTTCAACGATTTCAATTCGCGTCTACACGAGCGGCCACGTGCGATTAATACCACGCGGATCGCACGTGGATTTCCTCGGTAGTTTCTTTTCGCGAGAGCGGGGGTGAAATCGTCGCGGTCTTCGTGAACACGGAATCCAGCAGGCGTGGGGTGAGCGCGCGATTCGTTGCGGCACCCGGGTTCTGCGAATGATGTATTGGAAGTAACTGCAGCCAATAAAAATCAAGCCCTTTCTTTGCCCCGAGTGATTTGTGGCCGATAAATCAAAGGAGCCGCACTTCTTACGCGCACCGTTCACCGCGGAAACGCATTCTCGCTGCGCTCGCGTTCGTACGCTTAATTCGAGCGCAAAGTGCGCGCGAAATTTGCTATTTGTACACTGACAATGAGAGAAAAATATAGCTACTTACTTTTGGCCTTTCCTACAATTTTATAATATTTCTAACTATAGATATGATTAACTTGAGGAGGTTCGGGGGTATTACAACAAATGAGTGAATGTTAAAATTTTTTATAAAATTTTGGGATATGATTCTTAATAACGTTATAAAGCTCCATGAATTTTTTCAATTTTTTTTCCGTCATATTATTTCATATATTGTGAATAGTACATTAATTTCAAAGAGAAATATTCACTTTTCTATCGCAAATAAGTACAAACTTTTATGACGGTAAAAAAAATGGAAAAAATTCATGGAGCTTTATAACGCTATTAAGAATCATATTCCAAAATTTTATAACATTCACTCATTTTTTTGTAATACTCCCGAACCTCCTTAATTATATGCATAATTATGTTAACCATAATTATCGTTAGAAATATTATAAAATTGTGGTTGGGGTCAAAAGTATCTACATTTTTCTCTCAGTATAATATTAGCTCGAACCCGTTTTCACATTTTAAAAAGGATTTCATAAAAAAATCTATTACATTACATTCGTTAATTACATACAATGAAAGTGACATTTGACGATTTTTTTTCTATTATAATTATCGCTGAATCGTCGCACATCTATTCATGGAGTCGGGAGACTATTTTTATTGTTAGAGCTCTGAAGAAATCAAATTGAGGTACAGATGAAAGAGAATCTACATTAGCATTGATTGGCACCAATTAAATTAATTAGATTAATTAATTCACATATATTCGTAATACTCGGAAACTGGAGAACTATTAAAATCCGATGCTAATAGGATGGAATTTCACTCGTTGCTGTCATGCGAAGAATCGTATTCGGGAGTTCCACGATCGAGGTGTCTCGCTGCGCTGTAACGACGCCGTCGCAGGTCCGTCTGGCAGCGCGCGGCACGATGAATCATTTGATTACCGGAAAACTTATGATTTCTACTTTCAGCGGAAGGCAATTTACAAGATTGGTGGCCCGGCGCTATAATGCGATAGCGTCAGTACCGCTTCGGGGAAAGCGGCGGCCGGTATATGGCTGAAGCTCGTAGGGTTTGTAGAGAACGAGAGAGAGAGAGAGAGAGAGTGGAAAAGAGCGGGAGAAAGTGCAGCGCGGGGCGAGGCTGCACGAGGGGTATGAGAGAACGGACGAGATGGGGCCGCGGGGTGCCTCCCGGTCGCTGTTTGTGTTTTTAATTTTCCCGGGCCGTTTTGTATGCAGATATCTAGCGTAATTTATCCGAGAGCGGGGGTGGCGAGGAAGGGGGGTAGACAGGAACGGGCATGACGGAGGAGTGTACGTGTGGCGAGTAGCCAGCCTCGGCCGTGTACCGGCCGCCCTGCGTCGACGAGCTTTTCGCCACTACCACTGTAGTTGAAAACTTGATGGAATCTTCCGCTGCCACGTCGCCGCGATACAGCGGCGCAAAGCGTTTTCGGCAGTTCGCCGGCGTCCGAAAATGATCGATGCGAAAAATTTGCGACGCGGACAGGCAATCTCGTTCTCCACCTTCTTTTAATCAGTATTTTCATTACCTTCGCGACAGCTATCAAAGTCGTTTTATTCCCGCGGAACGATTCTTGTCGAATGAAGGGATAATTTGATATCCGTTTAAAATCTTTCTTTTTTTTGCTGAGTGCCGTTAAATTTTCTAAATCCATCTAGAGCAACACTTGACTGTCATCGTTTCTTCAAAATGTGATTTTAATATCTCTCTCTCTCTCTCTCTCTCTCTCTCTCTCTCTCTCATGTGACTTGTATTATCATTACTTTCGGTATTATTTTTGTTTACTGAAAGAAGTATTGGAAAAGTGAGACGACAGGTCTATATGCGCCGTGCAAATTAGCAGGTGGAGAAATAGCGTCAGAAATAATAAAATAAATCAGTAGAAGTCTGAATTTTTAGATAGATTCATTAACGATTGTTCGATTAGCAGCGCCGAGATAAATGGCTGGCTTTCTTGTTAAATCGATGCTCATTATTCTTCTTCTCCTTCTTTGCACAGTTTCTTTAACCGGCGCTTAAATTTAGCTCTATCATAATAGATCCTTTTCGGCAATAATTACATTTCGGTAGGGCAATCGACAAACGTATTAAGATCCCGAAATCTCAAAAGTCACCCTAATTTGCAACATTGGCGGAGACGTTTCATCGATTATTTCATAAATCGCCGCATAAAGAAACATTTGGCTCGTGGTTTCGGTCACAAATCAACAACAGCGCGAACAAGCGAGCGGGATCGATATCCGGTACACACAGTTTTGCCGTGCGATACTATAATTCCCTCGGGAGAACGGCTGCGATCGTATTTGCAAGGGGCAAGCTCCTAATACCCACCTACGGACGAGACCGGCTTACTCGCTTGAACGAGGACGACGGCTCGGAATGGTTTTTCTCCAGATTGGCGAAGACACCGGCGTGGCACGTAGGAACACACTACTGCCCGGCTCCTAAGGCGCTTTCCAAGAGTAAGAACTTAATTATCTGCGAAACAATAGCAACGAATTATGATTATTACCCTCCGAGACGGTCTTACGAGCGAGCGGGCGAACCAGGCCAGCAACGGGTTGCGCTCTGTATCCGCGGTGATAAAAGTTGCGAGAGCGTAAATAGAGGGATCCAGTCCCTCCCGGTTTCTCGAGGTCCCTCCGTGAGCGGAATCGCGGGCCGCGCTACCGATGAGCCTTTATCGTCGTCTCTCGCCAGTCCTTCCGTCCTGCCGGTCCTCCTCTCCCGCTCGGCGGCTGCGGGATAAGCTGCAAAGATATTCTGTTTTAAGCCCAATCTATATTCGCTCTCAGCCGGCATCCCGTTGCTAAGTGGATTTCCATCTTGGCGGAAATTCTAAATTACCTCTTACGTTATTCCTTACGTTCGCGGCTCTATGCAGAACGGTGTGTTACTACATTATATCGAAGGTTCTACTGCAATCCACGAAAGCCGTATCACAAACGTAGACTTTAAAATCCTTAAAATAAACAGATTGCGATAAGAACATTTATTAAGATACATCTTCAATGTATAGAGAAAGGCATCGAAACATAGATCTTCTAAAGAGACATGCCTCTATTTTTCAGAAATTAAATATTGCACTTTATGGAAACTAATATAAATGCGATCTGTTTAGTAAGTTAACACATTAAGAACTCATATATTTGTTTATATGTTAAATTAACTTATATCGAGTTTTTAAAATCCGAAAGTTTTATTTTTGTGCTAAAGATTTTTATTTTTATTAAATACTTATATAATTAGTATTTCAATATTAAATTTTAAATAAATATATATTTATATTGTACGATTTAATATATTATCGAATCATTTATTACATATAAAACAAAATTCTAATATTTTACATTTTTAGAATTAATTTTTAATAAAAACGATTTTGGTATCCAATTTCTCAGAGCTCAATTTTCGTGTGTCTTAGAAGAGAACATTATTTTCTTTAAAGCTAGGAACAATACTATAAAAAAATATATCGATCTGAAAAAAGGGAGCAATCTCTAGTATGTACATATAAATTTTTATTTTTCGAGTTTTCAGTCAAGAAATAATCTCCAAAAACAAAATGGTATATCAACCTTTGGTGCCTTTCCTCTATTTCTTGAATATCAATTTTTTGCCTGGAGCGAAGGGTCGCAACAGCCCTAACATCAAGAAACGATTCGTATCGCGTAGCCGAAACGTTGAACTCTGTTTACCAATAATAAAGACGGTTTCGTCGCGATAACAGCGACGACGCGAATCGATACTGAATCCAGATTTACCTGCCGGATATCCGCGTTGGATCCGAAATCGGCGGCGTACACCGTCGGTCCGCGCGACGTTATCTTAATCGAGTCCCGCGGTAACTTTTAACGAGTTCGCCGTGCCGGGATAAGAAGCAACGCGAGACTTGTTTACGAAACCGCGCCGACGTCAGATTCGCGCGACGTCGATGCACCGGCATCGTTGATGCAAATGAAACTCCGCGAGATTGGTTCCGAGAAGAGACTCATTCGTTTAAGTGGCGGCATCGTCGTCGTGCGTGCGTGAGGTATCGCTCGCACAAGGATCGATTCGGGAAGCCATCTCATGGATGTCTAGAAAATATGATAATGCCCATGGCGACGACAAGACTGATGGCTTTTCGCGATTTCCGCCGCCGCGTCGGTTGTCCCGCTGATTGAGCCGCGAATTCGGTTGAAACGAATTCTCCGTAGTTTTTCGCGGCGTATCAGCGGGCCGGGCTCGTATTTCATCCCGGTTGCCTGCTTCTGTTTTTCTGTCTGTTGACTGCGGCGCTCCTCTTGCCCGGGCATCGAGAAGCGATAATTCTCGGGAGAACTCGGAACTCCGGGAAGAAGCCCCTTCTTCGGCGAAAAGGCGAATTGATGAACGGGGGCGATCGACGGACTCTCGAATTCCGCCGCGTTTGCGCAAATAGGATTATTTTTGTTTGCGGCGGCGAGAGAGAGAATCCGGCGGACCCCCCGCGTGATCGATGGAATCTCGTGGGATCTCTGCGGAACGCGCCGAGTTTTTAAACGTCGTATCATGAACGAACGTCAAGTCGCGCGAAATATATTGTTACACACATCAACGAAACTTTTGCACCGCATTATTATCTTACGTTCCCGCGCGCGCGGAGGTGGGCGCAGGCATCATCAATTTCTTCCGTTAGACAACTTCTCTGACAAGTTGCTGAAGCAAACATCTCATCGCTTAGGTTCTTCATTCTTCGGTCGTTTAGCGGGATTACCATTTTTCGTTTTCGACAAGAAGTGGGCTGAGCGTGATCAGCAGCACGTTAACGTTGTAATGAGCGTGAAACTGCGATTCCACAAAAATGTCAGTTTTCCTGTAATTTGGTGAAATTTTGCGAGATCAATTTCCTCATTTTTGAATTGCTTTTTCAATTCTGTACACTGAAAAAAAATTCTAGGTAAACTTATAAGGTGTATTTAATGTAATGCAATTTTTGAAATATTTAATTAGTATTACTAAATGTAATAGTAATAACAAAACATTTGATAACAATTATGATCACTTCATTTTTTATAACATTATTTTGTCATAATGACCTACATGTTTAGTTGAACCTATTTCACCAAGGTTGTTGGTAACTTTCAAGACTGGATTATTAAAACCAATCTTTTTTTTTCAGTGTAGATTCGTCCTCTCTTGTTGCATTTTGTACAAGTTTCTTTTAGTAATTGCATGCACTTATTAGAAACTCAAGTTAAATCCTTATTTGTATATTATTAAAAGTCCATGCTATCGTCTAGTAGTTTCAGCGAGAACACGACGGTTATCGCTGTTTAATTGGCTCCGGCAATCTTGGGATCAGAGAGACGGACGATAATCGATAACCGGGGCTAAACTACGGTTAAGCTATCGATGTCGTGAACTCTAAATCAGTCTTATTTCACGGTATTCGCACGGCCTGGAAGTTCTCCGAGGCTGCAGTGTGTACGAAGAGCGGCCGCGGTCTGTAGAGGTGTACCCTCTCGTGTAGCTTCCAAAGTTTCGTATACCACGGGAGCTTGCGAATCGCTGACCCGACGGCGTCGCCGCGGGATTTCAATTAATCCCCTGTCCCTTCCCCCTCGCGAAAAGCAATCGTGCTATCCCTTTGCCCTCATTGATCCATCCTTAACCTCCCATTCATTCGCTCCGTCCGCTCCACCCACTCGCCAAGTTACAACTCGGTTATCCGAATCGGTCTCGCGCGCGGTCTTAATTTGCGCCTTTGAAGTCGCGCTCGTCTAATTGAGAAAATCCGGCGCGTCGCGCAAACGCAACGCAATTATCGCATCCGCGGTCCGATGCGGCGCAATAAACGCCGTCTCTCGGCGACATAAACAGTATAAGGGAGATTTACCGGCGAAACCGCCGTCGCGATCCGCGAAGCTAGTAAACGTTCCCTTCCGGATTAGATAATGGATTATATAAGTGGATTTTTTTTTTACGCCGGTCATTCGATGGCATCAACGGCGTTATTTGCGCATTATTCGATGCACCGCCGCGCTCCATTCCACGCTCTTTCTCTCTCTCTCTTTCGCATGTACGCGCGTGAAAATAAGTCTTCATTTACGCCGCCATAACTTTTTAATGGTCTCTCGCTGAGTGGTCGTGGTATTTGGCGAACCGGCATACATGAACGCTGCACCGTCGCGTCGCGATGCTGCGAATATGCATATACGCGTTACGAACGTAGCGAATGCGAGATATTACTGGAGAATCGGGGTTAATGGGTAACCCGGCCGGAGGGATACTTCAGGAGGGATTATTGGCTGATGACATAATGGGCTATTCGATCATGTCCTTCGATGATAACGGGCAGGACGCAAAACGGATATGCCTCTTTACGCGCGTCGATATGTCTACAGAATATTTTGACGATCGTGTATTTCCCCGGAAGCATCGTATTTAGTAGAAATTAACTCGAGAGGAAATGTTACTCATTTTATAGTTACATGTTCAGTGCTAAACTTAAATTTACAGTACTTACAGGTTAAATTACGAGCTACTAAAAAGATTTTTCTTCCGTTAATTACAGATTTCATACTTAAGGTTTTGGCTTAATTAGTAGTTTTGTAACATAAAGCTGCACATTTATCGTCCACTCTCGTTCTACTTATTTTTACGATCTTAATAAATTTCCTAGTCAAAAAGATACAAGAAGAAGATGCAGTCGAGTGTGCTTGTTTGAAAGTAGAAACGTAATTTTACGCAGCTGTGGTAAATTTAGCACGACAGCAAGATCATACATCGTACTTTTTGCAACAGCAATTGTCGTAAACTTTTTTAACATTAATGAGCGCGATATACCGTGAAAAACCGAGCGTCACGCTGCAGCAAAAGCGAAACAGAGGCGCATAAAGACTGGAAATAATTAACATCGCTGAGAGGAAGAGCGAGAGCAAGAGAGAGAGAGAGAGAGAGAGAGAGAGAGAGAGAGAGAGTTTGAGCACTGCAAATTGAAATTTGCGTGCGACTGAATTCGTTCGCGCTCGCGCGTATTCACACCAGATTTTTCATCAATTCGTGACACGTATGTACATCCAGCGGCCGTTCCGCGATCGATGCCTATTAATACCCGACGGTGATTCGACATCCGGTTGCTAGAACGACGTCGAGCATGTTTGGCATCGATTATTGATTTTATCATGCGGCAGTAATGACAAGCGCCGGACAGGCGCGACGCCTTGTTGCGAATGGTCCTGGTGCGCAAACGACCGCGAATGTTCGACGATCCGCGTCGAACGGGCACATAATGCGCGCAAACCTATTCGTCGCACTCGTCGCATCCATCTTCCGACCGGTCCGGATTTAGAGGAGCGTGCATCGCACACGCCGTCTCTCGACGCGTTCGCTTTTCGCGATACAGCAAATGACGGTTCGCGCGCGCGTAACCGTCGAATTTGCGTCGAGCGACGCAAACACGCGCGCGCGATAAAACAACGACGACGCTCCACCCACCTATTTAAAAGCGACACGAAGCTACGCGGAAGTTAATTAATCGCTCGTCGGAGGAATTTCCCCGACCGACGACGGTCTTTCCGCGCGGATCATCGAGCGGCTGACGACGACGGCGAATGCCGCAAGGATTGCGAAAGAAAGTGAGAGATAGGCGGGAATAAATAACATGATCGGGACGGGGAGGAGCACGTCATTATATTCATTAGTGCTCGTCCAAGCAGATAAAAGTTACCGGATATAATGGTGCTCCGCGTTATTAATGATCCCCGGTAATCTCTCCGCCTCTTTCCTATCCTTCTCTCCTCCCTCGGCTACGTAGGTACCTACGCCCACGAACGAACTTCCTCCCGTATATTCGCAACCCCGAATTTGTTTGAAACCCCATCCTGTGCCGGCATTAAGGTCCGCTCGATTCATTCGGGCTATTATCCTTAACTACATTCCAGCGGCCACACGAGCCACCGTTTCCCGGGATTGTTTCAACCCTGATATTTTCCAAATATCTTTTCGCACACATATGAACACTAAGAAGGAAAAAATTTACTTGTACGTTTATTGTACGTGGTATAAGCGTCTATTACGTTGAGATAGAGTCGAGATAGATTTTCTCAATAAGAGCAAACAGCCTCAGTACATCATAACTTTAATACATTCATTTATTTATTTATAATAAAATAGATAAAGAATTATAAAAGAAGTACAAAAAAGAATAAGAAACATTTATAATAAAATACATAAAGAATTATAAAAGAAGTATAAAAATTAAAAAGAGAATAAGAAAAATCTTACAAATCAAATTCATGACAATTTTGCGTTTCCATAAAATATCTCTTATTAAACTTTGTACCTAAATGTAGTTTTTTTTTTTCAAGAAGAATATTCTCAAGATGGTTAAAATTAGCATAGATTCGAAATGTATATGCTCCTTGGGGCATATTATTGCTTTAAAAAAGAGAATTTATAAAAGGGAATCGCTATGTAATATCAACTTTTTCCTGAATTTCTTATTCATCGCTTTACTCATGCGACATTGGCGTCGCTCGATAATTCGTTTCGGTCTTGTACAATTCAAGAGACGGCAGGACGGGGTGGGTATCGTCAAAAGGAAACGTAAGTCGTGATAGGATAACGCGATACTAATTAAGAAACATAGCAACGGGCCGCGTGTTCTCGATCGCCCTCATTCAGCATCTGCCTCACGTTTCGTATTGCTCCTAGAGAGTTCTGAATATCTTCGTTATTCGCAGACACTACCCAGTCCCTCGTTCCCATCCGACGGCAACAGTCGAAGACGAATGATTTTCGTCCTTATTCCGGGGCCGATCGCGCCACCGCGTGCGCGCCATTAGCATAATCACGCATCTTTGTAAAGTTCGCGAAAATCTCCCAGGTAACGGTCGACAGCTGTAGATAAATGGCCCTTCTTGAGATCTCTGGGACCATTCGTTCGTTCATTCGAACGGCCTATATACCGACGAGCGGCGCCATTGTAGCGACGAATGGGCGTCGTAAAGAGTTTAACAACGCCGCGTCGAGAACAGAAAGTTTTCCTTAAGACCCTTACGGAATCGTTAACTGCGCGTATTTTAGAGTAGTTGTAAAGACGGCGATGTAAGAGGGATGACCGACGAAATTGGAATCAATTCTCGCTGAGATCAGGGCATCAAGGACACATTAACATTTAGTTAGCCACTTATATCCTTCAGCATTCAACGCGTTAAATATTTGATTAACATCTCGTAAACAAGCGTTGCAACAGATAGTCGTAATAAACATTTTATTTTCCTCTTGAACGATTATATAATACAATTATACTTACATAAAATACAATTACAGGTGTATAAAATTTATACGTATTGTAAAAATCTTTCGCGCTGATATCATACGTATAGTATATGCATAAAACATGAAATAAGAAATATAATATCTGAAAGATAAGTGTAATAAAAGAAGCTCGCGCCGAGGAGATTTTCTCGGCGTAAAACGTTCGGGAACGTGGGGCGATATCGTTTCCAATACTTGGTGCAGAATGGTTGAAATCCGTTTAGAGTTAGAAAACTTCCCTCCGCCTCCTCGCCCCGCAACGTCGCCCGGAAGTGTTGGCGCATTGGCCGGCGGAAGAACAGAGGCTTCTCGGGGAAACGAATATTTATCCGAATGGATGGACGCGAGCAAGGATCGTAACTACTACGAAGCTGTCCTCCGTAGATAACTCCGAGGCTAGGCACCCACTAGCAGTCGCGGGCACAGACACATTCGTATTACTTAGCCTGGCGATAAACTCACCCCTGAGACCTGTAAACCCCTAACTCCCTCCCGATGGTCCAACCTGCATTTTCGCCAGCATTAAACTGCCTGATTTGTCGACTCGAGTACAGACTTCCGGAGTTGGCCCCTATTATCCTCTAGGTCCATCGAGATCGGAGGAGGTGGATCTGCATACATGTACGTGACGATACTCGAGCCGGTCTTCTAATATAAATAATTTCTTTCCAAAGGGTTCAAAGGGTAACCGCTGTTTGAAAAACTCAATCAACAAAATTAAAAATTTTTTTAACCACCGATCGTGAAATATAAAACTGACATCATGATTTAACGATGTAGGGCAGTCAATATGTTATTATATTACTAAATATCAATAAATTTAATACATTACTAAATGTCGACTGTTCGTTGTTACGAGTTATTAATCGGCGGATTGTTATTGCGCACAATTCACGTATTTAAAATCCTCCATGAGGTATCCGGTGCTCGGTTCATTAGTGGTCCTTCGCGAAGCGTCGAATAGTCACTATTGAATGGGCCGCGCGTGTTCATTTCGTGACTTAATTGGACCAACAGGGAGATTCGCGAACTCTTGTGCGGTATTCGCGAGGCCGCTCTCGTGCGCGGTCGTTATTCTCGCGCCGGCCTCTTTCTTTTTTAATAACGAAACGTATGGCTGCCCATGAAAAAAAAGTGCGCGCGCCGCGTCTCGGAGTTGGACGCGTTGAAAGCGTTTCGGAGCGACGAATTTCGAAGCTAGGTCGATGGTTGCCGTTGTAGCGAATTACGGGCCGACATTTTATCAATTTACGAGAAAAATCCGATTTGCGTCACGCGTGACGCGATGCGTTGGCCGATGGACGAAGAGAGAAAGAAAGAGAGAGGAGGGAAAAAGGGAAAGAGAACTAGAAAAAGAGAGAGTAGGCGGTGGAGTACGCGGCTAACGAGTGCTCGATTGTAAATAACTGCTGCAGATTGCCAGCCGGAATGCTGACCGATCGATGCTGCGTATCCGATCTTCCGCGAAAGTGTATATGCATATTTGGTATATGAGATTGCCATAACTGGACATGCCAGGTGCTTTGAAACAATGCGCTTTTAAGCTGAATCCACACTCTGAGAGAAATCTTAGTCTATTTAATAAAATTATTTTCGACACATATATTTCACATATATTGTGAGAAAAATGTAATACTGTTGGCTTCAATCACAATTTTATAATATTTCTAACAATAATTATGGTTAACATAATGATGCATTTAGTTAATCATATTTATTGTTAGAAATATAAAATTATGGTTGAGGCCAAAAGTAACTACATTTTTCTCTCAGTGTATATTTTGTATACATATATTTTATATATTTTTTAAAATCTTTATTCCGATGAAATGCTAATAAAATGATGCATTATATTGATCAAATTCTTATTTCGGCACTCTTAGTGAACTATTGAATAACAAATCATTGCGAGATTTACTCATTTGTTAATTAATAAACCGTTGTTCGATAGTTCCCTATTATATGCCATGTTATACAATATACATGAAGCGCAAGGCATTAAATGGTATTATCCCAAAGTACGATAATTAATTAGCGCGATAAATTGATCTACCGGATATTATCATATAATCTCTTATGATTTTAATTTAGAATAACTGTAACTTTATCATGCATTGATTTATATCTAGTATTGATACATTATTGATGCAGTAAATTGTTGATTTTAATCGGTAAGACTTTCGTGCTAGATACAATAAAATTATAATTTTGTTAAATGATATCATTTGATCTCTTTTATGTATGCATTTTACATATGCATCGACACGCGATTTCAAGGGGTGAGACGTTCATTTCGAACGATGGCAGGTGCGAGCTCAAAGGTACTCGCGAGAGAAGTAGATCGCGCTGCAACGGACGGACTATGAGATGCCGCGCGGCTGCGTGATGTACGAGACGCCCGTTATGTGGACGCATATACGCAGGATTCCGGGCGATATACGTCGGTTCATTACAGGAACGGTGCGCGCGACGCTAATGTGACATCAATTATGCGCCAATAACATAACAATACATAACACGTCGCATTGCTTGCATAACAATGCGCCATGACCTGCCCTCCCCCGCCGGTCTCCCCTGGCCCCCGTACCGGTTGCCCTACGATTGGTACCCGCATATCCTTCTATTGTGCATCGTGTACGGCCGATTGCCGCGCGTAATACGCCGTGTAATTCTGTCGTCGCGATATTACATTAACGTAGGGTCGCGCGGGCGGCGAGTTTTCGGGCTACGACGGTCCGATCCCGCGCGTTGGATTATACAACGCGTCCCGATCGTGCAAGGTCGTGCATTATTCCACGTTAAATGCGCCGCTTTTGCATGACCATACAAAATGGGCAATTCATTGTTGTATTTTGAAAGAGGGAAGAGTGGAAGAAAGTGGAGCGCCACGAGTCATTATAAAGTAATGTATCTTTGTGCACCACCGGGATAAATCGATGAATAGATAGATAAATAATTAGATGTATTTATTTATATTGACATTATTCGTACGTGAATTGAGAAGTGAAATTCGCCGCGTTACCGTTCGATTATCGCGGCGCGGCGCTTTTCGAAAATAATTATTTTCGAGGTGACTCTTTTAGAAACAAGAGGAAAAAAAAGCGACCTCCAAGGCTGATTGAAAGCCATCACCGAAATGCAATTTTCGATCGCATGGCGTTCGCGCTGCGACAAGTGCACCCGAGATAGCGATCAATAGGAAATTGTTTTTCCGTGTTTGCTATCGGCCGATCAGTGCGCGGATGATTAAATTAAAATGGTTAATCCGATAGCGACAATAAAGTGGTCGGGTATCGGAATATAACATGCACGATCGCGCGATTGTGCGTCATTAATACCATATTTGTTGCCGTCGCAACGACTAGCGTGCTCACCGAAGAAGATATCGCAATTATTTAGCTATCCCGAACTTGGCGAAATTGTCGATAAATCTGTCGTTGCGCATCATGCCTCGCAAATGGATTTATTATTACCTGAGATTGCCATTACACCGATATATTCTTTATGATTATTAGAGACGTGCGAATCTGTTCGAATATATAATCTGTACGAACCGAATCGAATCGAATTGGGTGAGAATGATTTAAATTTCTATGACTCGACTTTGATCTACTCGATAATTTTGAATCTAGATAGTTTGAATATATTTTCAATCTTATAAAATCATATTCCCAGTTAATAAACACACCAGTTTAATATTAATAAGTGCATTTAAAATGTACTTATTTTTCCACATTAAAAAATTATTTTGTTATCTACGTATTAAAATAATATCTAATAGTAATTATACTTCAATGATTTAATTCGATTTAATTCGATTTGTCTCAATTCAGATAAAATTTTATTAACTCAGTTCGGAAAAAGAAAATGAAATTCAATTTGATTCGACTCGATTACTAAATATTTTTAAAAATTTGTATTTTATTTTAATTCTTCAATCGTACTAAATTATTTTTGTATACAAATTCTTATTATACGGTATAAAAAAATAAAATATCGCACTAACAAATTTCTTTTTTGTTTTTCAGTTTTGGAGATCTCATCAGATGCAGATAAGGTAAGGGAAAAATTCTTTTATCGTCCGTACCGTAACGATTCGTTACTCTCTTCGCTGGGAGAGTCATCGGTGGGTTGTGGATCGTTAGCTTAGTTTCCTGTGGACGCAATGCGTTTGCGATCCGATAATCTGCTCGCAGCTGGTATGCGCACGCGAGACCATTCATTATGTAGGACCTGTCAAATGGCCCCGACCGCGAAGCTGCTAAAAGGACCCCCGGCATGAGGCGCAGGACGTACTCGTTCCTGTCGAGTTTGCGTTACGCTCGCGTTTGCGGTAGTTCGGCGTTGCGGTCGCGATTCGATGCCCATTCAGCCGCCCCGTTTCGGTTTGCTTTGGAAATGACCCAAGCACTCTGAACGAAATCCCTCGAACCGGAAAGGCAAACCGTCTCCCGTCGCGCCGGTNCGGGCCGGGCCGGGCCGCGGGCGGCCGTGGTGCGTAACTGTCTTTAGCGCTGCCGCACTGATCACAAGACGAGACTGAAATCGAGCATTTCTCGCGCGCGAAGTTGTTTTCGCAAGATCGCGCGACGAATATTTTTATCGCCGTCGTGCACAAGCGGATATTCGTGTCGCGCTTAAGCGTAGCACGTAGACGAAAACATCTCGCGACGATTGATGGAAAATGAATTTGGCATCGTATCTCTTTGCTATTTGTTCGCGCGACTATGTATACAATCGAAGCACTTACATAAGGGAGGTTTACAGTCGCCGAAAGTGGATCGAATTATTGGAAACTAGAATAAACTAAAAATACTTACAATATAGATAGATGAATTGACACTATGTCCCAAATAAATTTTTAAACGTTAACTTCATTATACATTCTTGGAAAATTGAATTTTAATATTCTCAATATTGAACATTTTTTTCTCATTTCTAAAATCTGCGAATGATTATTCTCTAAAATATTTGAAGAAATTTCTTTTTATATACATATTAAAAAAACAATTTTTTAAGATAGCATCGATAAAAACCTGTATATTGTTTTTATCGAAATTTTTTCTCGTTTCTAAACTTTACGAATAATTATTCTCTAAAAATATTTGAAGAAATTTCTTTTTAAAACAATTTTTTTAAGACAGTATTGGTATGAACTTGTATATTATTTTTATCCAAATTTTTTCTTGTTTATAAAAATTTACGATTAATTATTCTCTAAAAATATTTGAAAAAATTACTTTTTAAAATAATTTTTTTAAGACAGTATTGATATAAACGTGTATGTGTACTATTTTTATGAAATGATATATTCAATTCAACACATCCTGATAAATCTCGACGCCAGTGTTTTATAACACGCGAAAGATGAGCATGAATAAAAAAATGTACCCTCAATTTATGGAGCGCCGTTTTCACGTAGACGAGAGTGTACAGAAGTCGAGCGTATCGTGGATCCGATGTAGCGTTTAGAGCACACGGGTGAGAGAGCCTTTATGGCAAGCAAAGAATCGAAGTAGATGGCAGAGAAAGAGCGAGCAGGTAGAGATGGCATAGGAAACGAGGGAAGTGGCCGCGTAAAAGAGGAAAGGGGGCGGATACAGGGTTGTATGGGAGTGAGGGTTGTTATTGCAGATTGCGTGGGGCGAGGGCCGAGTGCAATACTCGGGCGATGGAACTGAACGAGAACCAGCAGCGTGCTGCAGGCTCGCACCCGCGCTCTTTCGGCCGCTGATGCAGGTCTCTCAATAACGAAAATCTATACGGTTTCATTTGTCTGCTAGGCACGACTTTATTTGCGAATCGCCGAGGAGTTCGGCGACCGGGCGCGGCCCGCGCCCGGCACACTGCGGGCGAAATCGGTAATCCGGACGGACAAAAGCCCGAAAATAAAATTTCACGCCGCGATGAAAAATTCCGGGCTAACCTCGGCTGGCGCGGCGCCCTCGCGCGCGCACGCGAGGCCACGCCGAAATACCTAGAGTTTTATGATGCGGCCCCCAAATCAATAGGATAAAATGGCGTATATAAATTCTCATTGGTGGAAACTGCATTTCCAGCTCTGTATACGCGCATAACGCAGTGCGTATAGCTCTCCGAATATTTTTATTACAACAAATTGCCATATGCCGCAGTGGATGTTTCGACAACTGTTATAGAAACATGATGACACTCGTGTTAGATGCATGTCCAAATAAAAAGGAGGATTTGTATGGAAAAATACGGTCTGCCTAAAAAAACAGTATATTGCGATAAAACTTATTGTGTAGCGTGCAAAATATTTTTTCTTTTTTTTTTTTTTAATTGAATATTCCATAGTGTTCGCGTTGTCAATACCTTTTGTCCTTTTTGCAAACATATGGGCACAAGGGCGAATTATTGAATAACTACCCCTCGATGATTTTTAATACTGGATAGTCCTTTCTTTGGCGAATGCGTGATCGGGTTAAACGCGCAATCGTGCTACAATCGAATCGTTAGTCCGACCGTTAATGAACACCAACTGACGTCGCTCGTATTTTATTTAATAGCCGAAATGGCAGGCGCTGCAGGCAGTCGAAATGCACTTTGTAACAAACAACAATGGGCGAGGCACGGTTCGAAACGACATCGGACGATAGGTGCGTAATGTAGGTGCGGATTACTGCATCCTGTACATCGCACAATCGCTGTCGCGATACAATATAAAACGCTCCTGCATAGGTGGTATAATTAATTATATAATTAACGGATTACATTGTTCCCGCGCGCGCACGCACGGTGACGGTTACAAACGTCGCGAGCTCTAAATTGGAACACGAATGTGTGGTTTACTCTTCCAAGGAAATTATCCGGACGCTCCAAAAGTGTATATATGAGCTGTTGAGGCACAATGCGGGGAATTCCGCCCCATTCGCCGCGCGATATTTCATCCCGGAACGGCACCAAATAAGAAGATATCGCATGGAGCGCATTGGATGTTTAAAGGTAATTTCTAATTCGGTCCCGCGGGAGGGAGGGGTGGATAGCCTCAGCAAAGAAGCGAAGGGCGTATCGAAGAATCGTGCGGTTCGATAAATTTCGATTCACGTGCCGATACCGTGGTCTCTAAGTGTACGGAAGCGCACGTGCCATAGCCGGCACACATATTGCGTGGCACGCACACGTAACGCCACGTGTGTGTGTGTGTATGCACGTAGCAGACGCGCTACACTGCGGCTCGCGTAATCGCGTACATACGCACACGTTAGTTCCCTTTACTGCACTCTATTCGGTTCTATTCGGTGTTTACGGCTGAAAGCATTAACGGAGAAAGAGTCAGGCTGTGTGGGTGATGGCAGGGAGATAGAGAGAGAGGGAGGGTAGCGGCAGGGAGAATCGCATTATTGCAACTCGCTCGACCGAGCCCCGCCGCTACCCACCTACCCCAGCTGCCGCTGCTGTACCAGGGTGTAACAGACCCCCCCGAGCCTGGTTCCAGCTCCGAACCAATAAGGTCATTTTTCTCCTGTATAATCCAGCCAACCGGCAAACCGGGTATCCCGTTTGCGCCGAGTTAACGCAGAGTTAATAGCCGGCCCATAATGTATCGAAGCACCAGGAATATTAAGGGATTATGGCGGCGCGCACGGCCGCGCTCCGCCAAGTCAGCGAGGCAAGGCTGACGTACTTTTCGGCCCGCGTTTTTCCGCCCTACTTTTCCCGCGGCTTTACGTAGCCCGACTTGAAAGTTTGAGAGGAAAACGATAACGTGAAAGCCAAGTGGTCGCGGTCTTGACTGTCGATCGTGGGGTGCGCGGGACTGACTGATACGATAATGGCAGTTTCTTTCGCAAAACGTGCGGGTTGGCGATACATTTTCAAGGTACTTTGTTCAATGACTTAAAAATGGTTAGATCAGTTAGTTGCATAATTGAAGGCTTCCGTGCAACAGAGATGTAAGTTAAAGAATACCATTTGGAGAAAAATTACCTTTTAATAGTAATTGCTAAATTACTAAAATAAAAAGTTGTGTTAAAAAATTCGTTTTTCTAAAACTTTTATGAACTTGTAATAAATAAAGATATTTATTTTAACATATTAGAGTAAAAAGTATGAGGTAAAATATGTTTTGTTTAATGATACTTACATTCTTATTACATGACAATAATAATTTTAAAGAAAAATGAAAATACATTATTTTTTGTATTTAAAAAAACTTTAAAATGAACAATTAATAAAAAATTGATCGTAATATGAATGTTATCTAAATACCCATATCAAAGTTATATTATTAATACTTTGATCTCAAAACATCTTCATGAACTTTCATCAATCAAGTCCACATAGAATTGGCGGTTTTTTCGAAGACGTATTGTAAGTTTTTTTACATCCCCCTATTTCTCTTTTGATATTTTACTTGACTCAGGTTTACAGTGTCCCAACTCTGAAATCGTTTGAAAGACAAGCTACAAAAATTGGAAAACACTTTTGGCTTTTTGAATACGCTTTTCATTGCCCATCAAATCTATAAGGTTGTGAGTTTATCTTTATTTTGCAACAAAAAAAACAATAGGGATGTAAGTCGACTTACAACCCTCTTGCATGGAAACTGACGGAGACTCTCAATTCCTAATTATCTTTCTGAACAAAACTGTGAATCTTAATAATTTTAAATAATAGATAAGAACGATACTTATAAATAATTTAGATTTTATTTGGAAAAAATACAGAAAATTAAAATATCTTTATTCAGCTTCTAATTCATTTTTGCTATTGCAAAGATTATCTCATAGTGATAATTTTCATAGAACTACATTCTCTTTAGCATTTTTTCCCTTCTTTTCTCTATAGAGTCCCCAAACAGGACGCGTATCGCATACTGAACAAATTTATTAGAAATAAAGTATAATTCTTGAGAAAAATATGTTGCAATAATATTATGCGTAAAAGTCGCCGGTGACATTTAGAGCTAGCTACGACGGTGAGAGGCGGACTAATCCAGAAAAGAGAAGTGGCTCACTGGTACTTGCGGTCAGATAATGTTGTTTTAAACGCGGCACTTACCACAGCGACAAATAATCATTAAGCAGAGCATTTTAGCGGCCTCGGCGCGCCGGGGTGGTTCGGGGAGAGGCGTGGGAAAGATGGAAGCTCGCGACCTGTAAATATCCATCGTACCGTTTTCGTCGTCTCTCGGAGGCCTCTCGCCGTCCGCACGCGGATCTAGCCTATCTGCGTCCCTAAGCCAGATTATCCCCCGAGATCGTCGAAATATATTTTCATCTGTACATGCATTTCGGTTCCGCTTTCAAATATATCGGTCAGTCGAGCTTGCATCGCGACGAGTATGTATCGCGAATATATACCGAGTCGCGTAGAAACGTCTCGTGAATACTGTATTAAACGCAACGGAAGTGGAGGATATTGGAGAAGTTATTTCGAAATTCTACATGAGATACTTACTCGAATCGTTTATCTTGGAAGTGGCATAAGTCAAATTTTGAAAACGGTGCATCTCTGAATAAGATGCCGATATTGGCGACGCACCAATTCGAGATGAATTTCCAAAATTCGTTTTGTACTATTTTTAAATGGTTCTCCTTACATGCCAAGAGTTTTATCGAAAAGATATCAATTCTTCGAGCGCATTTCTCTCTTTCTCTCTCTCTCTCTATTTTTATCTACAATCGAATTTAGCTATCTCCCTACTAATTTGTATAACATACGACATGGAAGGAATGTGAATTCAATTTAATTCTCGTTGTCAATCGCTGCGATCAATTCGAGCGACCCAGTTTGACGAGAACGAGACACTGTATTTTTTTTTCCTTTTTGACAGCTGCGCCCGGAATAAATAATTACGTTTAATCTTTCGGAAGCGTCGGTTCCCCGTTTATAATTCACCGGCTACACGGCTCGGAGAATCGCGTCAGCGATTTAGTATCATACGTGTTAACGCCGGGCCCTCCGCCGCCCGACACCGTCCGCCGGGCGCATCGGGAACGGAGAGCGGACGGGAGACAGGGAAAGAGCGAGTTGATGCACGAGGGGCGCGAGTTTTATAAACTGGAATGAATGCGCGGGCTCGAATGCAAACTGCGGGCGCGGGCGAGGTCGCGGGGTCAAGGGTTGGAGGTTTATCTTCCCGCAGTTGCAAAGCGATACGCCCGCCATTGAAGTTGCAGCGGCATGCGGGCCGGCGGATGGCGGATGGCGGCGAGGGCCGCATGGCGCGCAGGGTGCTGGGCACTCCGAGGGTGGTACAAGTCGGGATTCGGAGCAGATTGCGTCACTCACCACGCGCGCGATACAGACCGCCCGCGCAACTATTGCGATAGTTGCGTCCGCATGGCACGATTCTACGCGGCCGCGATTCCACGAGTCGCGCCAACTTTGCGTGCCTCACCTCTCCCTCCTGCGTTACAACGGATATTGATAAAATGGCACGTTTCTCCGCGGTCCGCTGGTCTCAAGACGACGGCCGGGTTGAATGGTAATTTCGCCGAAGGATGCGTGAAGTCTCCTCATCTTTGGGCGGCACAATTGGGAACGAGGGCGCCGCGTTATAATTACAAGTTCCCTCTCCCCGGCGGTTCCCGGTATTCTCGCTCTCTCTCTCTCTCTCTTTCTCTCTCTCTCTCTCTCTCTCTTTCTCGTACATTAATTGGTATTCAGGCAATAATCGTATCGATACGCTTAAATGAACAGGACACGGACTTCGGTAATGCGAAATCGGTATAGAAATGAAAAACTCGACGTAATTAGAATCGCGCGGCCCACTCCTTGCGCACTGGCCGAGGGAAATTGGCGTTTCTTTCCGCTATTATCCGCGCTACCTGGAATTAATATTCGCTATGGGGCGCAATTTACAATTTGCATATTACATCGAATATTATGTGACCACTGCGACTTTTCAAGGCGCGGCGAGCGCGCGTGTGCTCGCAATTATCGAAATAATATGCGGTTCAACAATTTCGTGATCTATACAACGCGCGATATCGCGTTACGCCCTATCCCCGATATAATTACATTGAATTTAATTAAATATACACAGCGCGTGTTTCTTCGTTAGGATAGTGTGCACGCACAGTGCACGTTGTGCGGTAATAACGGTGATGTAAATGTAAACGAATAGAGCTCGTATCGTTAAAGTCTATTTACGTAGAAACATTCTCAAACGATACATTACGAGAGTCGCTCGTATTCATTATTGGGAATTGTCTTTATCAACTTCATGTTGTTACATTATTAGCTTCATCTTGTTATGTTATATAATATTATGTAATATCATATTCTTGTCTGAAAGAGATTACTTTATAATCTAAATGATTCACGTATTGATAAGTTTATCGATTCCATTAAAATAAAACCCCTAAAACATTTGATAATATAAAACTTATATTAAAATGAATCACGAAAAATTGGATATTGTATTGTCGAAATCGTTGATTGCGCGTTTTGTTATATTCTTACCGCCGTATCGAACATTTCTATCGGTTTCACGGCTTGCCGAGTATCGACGTGCTTTATATTAACACTCCGTAAAGCGCGCGCGAAGCCGTGCACGGGACTTAAGAGACGCAACGATCGCCGCTAAACTTCGCAAGGAAATTAAACCGATAGCCCGACGCGGACGCCGGGGCTCATTTGCATCAATTACTGACCCCCGAAGTTTCTTCTACGGCGAATTAGCCGCCGGGGAGCGCGTCGAATGCGAGATAAAAGGAAGAAGAGGTGGCGGCGGGACCTATTAAAATAAAGGAGAAAAACAAGTTTCGAGATAGTTGCGTTACGAGCGACGGGGGACGCATAACGATCCGTGCTCGGCGGTCGGCTGAGTTACGTCGCCCGCCGGGAAGTTATGCTCTCTGCTTATCTTCCGAATTCCGCGCTTGTCCTGCAGGACGTATCCCTTGGTGCTTCCAGCTCGGCGGACTTGGCGAAGCGTCGGGCCTGATAACCCTCGATAGAGAGTATCGTGAATCACGGTTGCGAATGGCGGAATTGCTTGCTTTTTCCCCTCTTTTTTTTTTGTTTTCGTTGGAAGGAAAAAGAATTTAATTAGGATGTAGCGAAACGTCCGCTTTCTGTTAGACAGTTGTAAGGTATACATAATTTTGCAAACACATTCTGTTACATTTTATTAATTAAAAAGCAGACTTATCTTTTAGCTCGCTGTTAATTATAATTAAAAGACTTCATTGTTTCAGTTTTATATATAATTCTTTCATATGCAGGCTATACTTTCGCGCTTCATGCTTCTCTCCTGTTGTATATTTAAATGTAGGAATTTTATTTTTTTCAAGATGTGATACGCTTTTATTGTTTGCTAGTTTATCCAAACTCTTAACCCTTTATTACCCGCGTGGAGTACCTCAGCGGCGTTTTTAAATACTAATTATGAACAGAATAATTTTTTTAATTAATTGATTTACGAAAATAAGATTACATGTTAAAATGTAGATGAGTTTTTAAACAAATAATAGAAATTGATAATACTTACTCGGCATGAATTTTTTTTTGTTTGTTTAAAAGTTACAAATTTTTTTATTTAGAGTATATACCCCGCGCGATAAAATACGCAAACTTTCAGATAATGAAGGATTAATAATATTAAAAAATATAAAGCGTTATTACATAAAAGTAAAAGAATTGGCGCAACTGATTGCGATCATGCTTTTGCTTGGCGCAAGAATCGTAGCGAATGTCAGATTTCGAGGGCGCATTCGCGGTTCGCATCGGTGGCGATTCACAGTATCCCGCTCGTCGGCGTTTAACGCCGAGTTCATTGATACGATCGACGCGCGCGGGCGAGCGATTAATGAAAGCGGCTGGTAGCTATAGCAGTCGTCTGGTCGAAACGCGTTTGGTATACGATGGAAACGTGGATCAGTTGAAACGGGGACCGTAAAGAGAGGCCCGCGGTGGTGCGCGCCCCCGCTGTAACGCGTCGCGAGAGGGAGAGAGGCACGACGGCGGTGGAAGGAGGAACGGGGACAACGAAAAAAAAAAAAGAAAAACGCGAAACGAGCGGCTGAATTCCGCGCTGCAGCCTCGTCGTCGGTGACCGTAGCCGTGCGGATATTGTTGGACATTCCTCGGGTCGTGCGAATGCGGTCATCTGAATGCCGGGCGCGTAAACCACGCCGAATGGCCCCGCGAGTCTGGGTCGTGCGGAAAGGGCAGGGACCGCGGGGGAGGGTAGAAGTGGAGGACGAGGACGACGAGCAGGACGGTTAGGCGCGGTATACAGAGGAACGAACGGGAAGAGGGACAGAGAGAAAGGACGAGAGACAGAGAGACGGTCGGTCGTATCGTGGAAAATCTACCCACCGCTGCCGCAGTTATGCCGCCAAATCGCGTTCGCGCTATTTTAATTAATCGCTGCCGTCCAGGACGCTGATTCGCGCGAGCGAGCAAATAATGATCGAATGATTTTCGACGAGTCAAAGAGATCCAGCGAAGAAATTATCAGTCGCGAGAATGTTTTCAATTATTTCGTTAAATTAATTCTTCCTGAAATAGATTCTTTTGTCTTTAAAATATTTAGATAAATGGCTACCACCGTCGCGCATATACTTGTAGAACAGTAATTTTCAAGAGAACTTGATTTAATTAAGAAGAGATGATCACTTAATTTAATTAAAAGTTAACCTGTTTTTTTATATGTCGAAACTAGACATGTAAAGTCTTAAACAAATTATCGAAATTAAAAAATATACTAATGTTCCGAAATTTTAGGAATGTGTGACAATGTCCCGAAAAATTATATATAATTATATATGTTTAAAAAATTCGACATATAGATGGACTCATTTTTTACATTTTGAGATTATGATTTTCGGGATCTTATCTTACAAGGGGAGGTCGCAGCTGACTACCCACCGATTTGGATCTGCTTTCACGTGGTGAATCTATATGGTAAGTACATACGTCATGTAAAAGCNTTTGACACTAGTGGTCTCGATCCGGCGTCCTCGCTATTACTAGTCCTTGCGCCAGCTCGCTACGCCACATGGCACTGATCGATAATGTGGCTAACTTTTGGTTTCATAAACTACACTATCGATCGCGGCCAAATTGCCGAAATTTCAAATATAAAAAAATACTATTTCTAAGGCGCATTGGACAAAACGCTTTTACATGACGTATGTACTTACCATATAGATTCACCACGTGAAAGCAGATCCAAATCGGTGGGTAGTCAGCTGCGACCTCCCCTTGTTAGTTTTCGAGACTTTGCATATCTATCTACATTGAAACTTTATGAGACACCTAGTTGTTGTCGAAAATAAAAAAGTGATTAACCCTCGAAATGATCGTATTCCCTTTTTGTGTAAAACTACGCTTGCAGCGGGTCGCAATCGAATCTTTTATGCGTCCATATGGAAGATCTGGGTGCGCGATAACTATCCTCGGCTTGACTGCCCTTCCTTGCTATAATCCAGGCGTTATCCCGCAGCGAAGGCACACCGTGTACACGGATATCGCCGAAGCGCACGGGACGCAACGTAACGAGACACGTCCGACATTTAACGGATCCAAGATATCCCCGTCGAATGCTTCAATCAGGGTCCGACGATGGCGGCGGCGAGGTGAGCGGGCCGTGGGCTTTATACGTCATTCAGCCGAGTATACACCGGCGTGTACCGGTGCCTGGAGCCGCCGGTAGGTTTAATCAAACACAGGCGCAGCCGGTGCAACGTGGAAGGGTGCGGCCGGTCGCGCGGAGCGCTATTGAAACGGGTGCTGGTCGCCGCCACCGTCGTCGTTGTCGGAAGTATTTCGTTAGCGCGACAATTGAAAAATACAAAACGAGGAAGGAGCGTAAAATCACGCCCGCATTACATTCATTAGATATAAAAAAGATTTAACCGATAATACATGTAAGATCAAGTCGAAATCTCATAAACGTTGCTCTTGCGCCAAGCAGATCAGCTGCGATTGGAAAATATAATTATCTTGTACATTATATTGACATCTTGATACACTTTATTGAATATCGAATCTGTTGATTTCTCTGATTTTTTTTCAAATAATCAGCAGCAGAATGCGCACCTAACTTCATATTTTATCTTATAACATGAGGAATATAATCTTATTATAAAATAGTTTTCAACACAAAATAATTTTTTTCTAAATGCAGCATGCATACTAATTTTTAATTGAATTTTAGTTATGCTGAAACAAAAAAAAAATTGCTTAAATTTTTAGTTGCATTATCGCATTATCAGATTAACTGAAAATTCATAAATTTCAAAAATTCATCTTTCTTTCGATCAATTATTCGATAAATTATTAACCATTTAACGTTTAGTAAATATTGCACGATCGTATAGTGCGAAAGCAAATGGATTTAATGCGCCAATTTTGATTGCAAGAATCAATTAAATCCTGGACGTGTTTAGTTTCAACAACGCGAAATCTAGATGTATTTAAAAAAAGCATTTTCATTAACCGCCACTTTAGTGAACTGTAGCAAAATGTATGATACTCGCGGCATAAAGTTTTTATAAATGGCTATTTCAGTTTTTCCATTTAAAAAAATGGAGTCTTTCGTTCTCTTTTTCCGTCTTTGCTTCTCGTTTTTCAAGCTTTATTATCCATTTTTCACAATCAGATGTAAATGAATGTATAGATTGTATTTACATCGTATTGAATTATTCGTGATCATTATCGATTCGATTATCTTCTGTTGTTATTATCTCGCGTCGAACGAGAGTCGTAAATTCCTGCCGTAAATATTTTCAAAATAATTTCTGATCCTTTCACTAAGTGAATACATCGGTTCGATTTGTACGACTTCTACCAGCTTCGGTCTCTAGCTTAATTACGAGTCAATGGTTTATAGCATGAAACAACGAGTCAACGTTTCTGACGTGTTACGACGCTTTGATAAACGCATTGACATTTCGAGTATAACGTGTTCCTCGGTGCTGATTGTACAAGTCGATATACGAGTTCGTACAACTTCTCTTTCTTTCGATTTTCACTTGACAGAGTCGTAAATTTCGTCACAAAATGATTCGATACACGTCGTCTACAAATTTGTCTTGTTATGCACAATAAATGTATTTTCGTATTTAGATTATTTCGGATATTGGCATTTTCTTGAGACTTTTAAATGGTCTTCTGTATTGAAAAATATCACGAGATGCAAATTGATTATTTTTTACGCTTAATTGTCAGAAGTCATTAAAAAATGTATCAGAAACTCCAACTTTTGGAAAAGAATTAGAATTCCATCAATTATATTCTAGAAATGGATTGTTAACTTTTTGCGTCTAGAAATCTTTAGCGACATTCTGTATGTTTCGCATTATATGAAATTTATTGTAGCCTGGTGAATTTAAGAATTATAGCGACACACTCGTAATCAAAACGATACGACTGGTTGATAGGTACGAGGTACGACGAAGAATTTTGCGGAAGAGTCCGACGCTTTATCGCGATGTAACCATGTGGGCGTGTATGATATCAGACGGGCGTCTAACACCGCTCGTGATTACTGTCATAAAAATTTATACGCGTCGTCCATCGGGCATCGGCGACGGTGCACGATACTTGTGTAATAAAGTGAAAACGACCGTCCGAGATTCGCGAAGGAAATAAATCGGCGGCGGGCAAGGACTTCGGAGACGATCGCTCTTTCGTACTTCTCAGTCACCCGTTGAGCCCGCCCGGGGGCCACGTATATCGCGAAAGTCTTCTGGAAACGATCCCGCAAGTCGTAAACAACCCCGGAGCTCGTCTAGCCTTCCAGATATATGACGTAATATTTTTGTGCGTGACAGATCCCGCGGGCATTTCTACGGCCATCGATCGGGTCTATACGCATCGTGCTTACACGCAACGGTTTCTCCCTCCGCGTTGCTGCTCAATCCGAGTAGAAACGAAGTCAAGATTATTTCTGTTTTACGCAAAGGAAATGATTCAGAAATAATTCTAGATACCCCAAAGCTGTTATTTGCCCTCATGTAAAAAAAATCATTTTTATAGATTAATTGTTTTTGAATGAATAAGTTTTTCACTTCAACTTTACAGCCAAGAAATGAAACTTGGTTTACAATAACGTCTTATTCACGTTCATAATTAAATTACTCTTTAACTTTTGGTTCCATTTTTCTATCATAATTAATCTGTTAGTTTGTTTTTAACAAGTTTCTTTGTGTTGTAAAATTTTTATATTTTTCTCAGATTATTTTTGAATACGACACTATCGGTAGCATGATAATTAAGTGACAATTAAGTTAGTTAAATGGCAGATTTTTATTTGTATCTGATCACAAGGAGAATGGTCAAGCACCGAAAAGACGTGGGAGGTACTAAACTTAAGAAACGGCTTGGTCACAGGAGAGTAAACAGGAAACGGCTGCCGTCGCGGCAGTATATGCCGGTAACAAGATATTGACACTGGCCGATAATGGCTGTTGGGCTAGCTGACGGGCGTAACTTGGCCGAAAAGTCGAGCGGCGACTTGAGAAAATGGGGTTGAAATTGGTGAGAGGCCTCTCTATTCCTCTCTTTCTCTCTTTCTCTCCTCTCTCGGGAACGGCGAGCTATCCGTACGGTGCTCCTTCAAGATACTTTTCCGCTCCAGAAATCGTCGCTATCGATTGGTTCTCGGTATCGCAATGTCGACTAACTGGCGACACGTTCCCACAAGATTGGAGTATCCGATTATATTTGTTATCGTGAACAAAAAATCGATTGTGTAATTCCAACGGATTTTAGGCGATTCTTAAAATACTCGTAACAAAATTTGCGAAATAACTTTATCCTACATTCGTTCTGTAGTTAGCAGATACTAAAATATTGCATTCGACACTTTGCAGAAATCTGAAATGATGGACATTAAGTATTTTTAATATTCGTACGAGAAAATATCGAAAACCATTACGTATAATTTTTTGCTTAAACAGGCTAATTTTGAGATTAAAAGAAATGACGGAGTTTATTTCTTGCTTTTAAATTTCACGAAACGTCACATAGGCTATTTATATGGTATTTTATATTGTGCAAAGTATGATCGAAGTGAAACGTAATATAATTGGAAGCTTAACACGCGTGAGACGGACGGGGCTTGTTCGATTCTACGACATTCATATTCGAGTGGAACGTGCTGCATTTCGTGGAACACGATCTTTTCTCTGGGAAATATCGAATAATCCAGGACACATCTGCCGGTTGAGCCGATATCCGTCTTTGTCTCCACAATAGTTGCCGTGTGATTTATACGCTAGAATATTGGCTCCAAGATGGCGTTACATCTACAGTGATGGATCGGCACGTTCTCTAGTACAATCGCCACGACTACCAAGTTGTTTTGCTTATTTCCAATGTACTGCAGCGTGAATTATTCAGTATTCTATCCCTCCCCCCGCTCCCCTTTTTCTGACTCTAAAAAAATACACTCACGTACCGGGGAGATTTTTCAAATGATTTCCAAGATGACGAAATTATGTCGCGGAAATTACGGGAGAGGAAGAGCTGTCGTTTGATAAAATAGTCTGGCTCTTTCTCCGTTCACTTCTTGTCGAACGAACAGATAGGTCGTCGCCGTGTCCCACTCGAACGAGACAATATTGATGTGCGATGAGTTCAAGAGGTCCGGAGCAGGCACCATGGAACAACTTGCTCACCGCCGATAGGACGAGTGTCCTCTCGTTTTTCGAGTGGAGATAAATGTGGCGGAGGTCAGTTCCGGTTTTAAGACCGATTTCATCAACGGGGACTGCCGGTAACATTCTTAATGGAAACGTCAGACGGTGATCTCCCGTAGCTACCGCAATCGCATCTGAATCCCACCTCCTCCGGTCGCATCGTTCTGGAATAGATGAAGCTAGATAAATCTATCGTACCATCGTGCTAATCGCTTCGTATTATTCGTACTGTGAGTTATCGCGATCGAGGAGCTACATTTATCAACGGTGCGATCTTATTGTTATTCTAAAGCGTTGTCTCGCGGCTTGAAGCTTACACAAATATACGGCGTTACATAGTTGAAGTTTCATACATGTTTCATCTTTAATACATAACTATGCCCGGGGAGTAGTAGCATGCCTCGTCTAGTAGGCCCCTTGCGAAAATAATGCTGCTATGCGCCCAGCAACAACAGCAGCAGCAGCAGCCAGTAACAGCGGGTGCAACTTTGTGCACGTGGCTGCCAACGGCGGCGCGAGATATGTCCGGGGTGCACGCCTTTCGTGAGAGTGCCGCATTTGCAAGACGAAACGGTTTCATTTCCTGGAATCCATTTTAGCACCTCGCCTTCTGACAGGGTATTAGTAGTGCATAGCTAAACCAGAACGAGCCGATTATACGCGCGTGAGCACCGGTGTCTCGTTTGTCGTCTTCGTAATATCTGCTATTTTCTCTGCCAAGCTCGTAGTCGGTAATGCTCTCGCGCTGCAATTTCAAATGCATCGATCTTTAATTGACATCGATTCTATACACGTGTTCCGCAGCAATTCGACTACGACTAAAGCTTTTATAGCTTTGAACTCCGCCATCGCTATTGATTATATCGTAACGTTGATATACTATTCAATTTTTTAAAACATTTTCTATAGATTTCAGAAAACAATTTCTTATTTTATAAATCTGGCATTTCTTAAATCTTGTATCGCTTAAACATCAAAATACGGTAAAAATGATGTATTATTTAAGTTTGCTTTAAAGATGATTTAAAAAGAAATATATGTACATTTAATTACAATAATTTAAATATTCAGTTGAGGATTACTGAAGAAACTATATCTAGTTTGTTTATTTTCAAATTGAGAGCGCAAGATACCACTGTAGTAATAAATAATTCAAATAATGAGAACCTACGTATCATATCATACAATATATCAAATATTTAATAATAATGTTTTATATTAATAATTCTTCATTTTGTACACGATTAACATCGATAATCAAAAGTACTTTGTGCAAATGCAACTTTACGCATTCACAATTAATTATCGCGAGATAAGATTTTACCTTCTTTATTTAAAATAGTCTGAAGTATTCTGATTATTCTAATTTATTAAGATCACACAATCTCATTCCTTTCAGAACGTAGAAATTTAAAATAGGGTAATATATAAATAATAAAATACATTAAATTTGAATATTTTTCCAACTTAATAAATAAACATTCTAAATTTGATATAATTGCTTAATTAGCGCTATTAAGTCGAAATATAAGCAATTAAACATTCAATGTGAATGTGCATTATAAAACTATTAAATATTTCACTATAGTTATAATTTGGTAGATATATAACCTTCGTATTTGTTTTTGCGATGTACATACAACATGCTATGTTTCCATGAGATCACCATCCACGTACTGAGGCTTGAATCAATAAACAATGATGATGAGCTGTACGCATTATCTTTCAGAACACGATCGCGAGAAATGTCGATGTAAAGCTCTATCAATTTCTAAAAGAGAATGAAGAGAATTTAATAATGACCAGCTCGATGAGTAAATCAATTTTGACGTAAACGTATCGCGATAATGATTGTTTATCGAAGTGCAATACGTATTTCGTGCGAAAGTTATTCTGAAACAGGAATCGAGGATAAGAGACGGACGTTAGATTATTATTTCAACACGATACTAATCCAGGCGATAATAATTTCTTCAACATTACTTAGATTTGAATATGTTTTGCGTCGCGTTTTAAATTCTTCGTTGATTTAAACTATTTGTTAACAATATAGCTCAATCTTGTCACGAAATATCGTATTAAGTACAATTAACAGCAGGAATGCCTGTGTAAGGTGTGTGATCATTGTATTCCAGTAATTAATACACGCGCGAAATTAATTGTTCTCAGAGATGTTACATTGTGTGAGTATTATGAAGGAAACTGATTGTGAGAAAAGAAGACGTGGAAGGTTTTGGGCGATGAAACAACTATAGGGGATGAATACTTTTTTTTGTTGTATCATTTATTACTTGCAAAAATTGAACTTTTAGTTATTTTATATGTCATCGCGTGCAATTATTTTTAAAATTATTTACATTTTACATATTAATTACTTTGAACATTGCTGTAATTTGGATCTCTCTCTCTCTCTCTCTCCTCGCAAGGCTATATATTTAAACATGTAAGCTCGGCAATCTATTCTTTCTCCCTTACCTTTCTCTTCCACCCATGTTTCACAAAGGCTTATGAAATCAAAACTCTTTTCTCTATCCCTACTATTACTATACTAACTTTCCTGTCCCTATCCTCTTCTTTCTTCTTCATCCCTCTCCTTCTCACTATCCTTTTCTTCCCTTATTAATCCCATACCTCTTGTTCCTCTCTTTCTCTCTTTATAATCTCCTCTTCTATTTCCTCTCACTTTCTCCATTTTCCTTCTATTTTTACGCTTGCTAAACCTACATGTATCGATCTCCTTTTCTCTCTCTTTCTTCTTTTGCCCATTTATTTATCTTTTCCTGTAACTTTCTTTCTTCCCATGTTAAATCGTTGTCAATAAAAATATTTTTTCCTTTCAGTTTGTTTTTATTTCTCGTTATATCCTTCTTTATCTTCTCTTTCTCCACTTCTCTTTCTCACTCATCACTATCACTTTCTTACTCGTCCTAAAACTTTTAACCTTCACCTCTATTCTTAATTTTTCCTTTATGAAATCTTCCATCTTTTCATTCGTGACCCTATCTTCTACTTCCAACCCTCTTATAATTATATTATTTTTCCTCTTCTCCTTCTTTTTCTCTAAATTTGTTATTTCCTCAATTTCTCTTAAACTCTCACTTATCCTATCCATGCTTATTATCGAGCTTCCTCTATTACTGTATCCTATACTTTTACTTGACGCCATTTTGTTTCCTTCCTCACTTCTCATCTCCTCCTCTCTTCTACTCTTTTCTCTCTGATATTTCATATTTTCTATTAATATGTTTTCTAATAAATTTTCCAATAATAATACTCTTTCCTCTAAGTCCTTTATTCTTTTATTTATTTCCTCCCTCTATCCTACCATTTCCCGCCTAATCTCCTTTCTTATTTCTTTTCTAATCTCTTCATCATCTAACTTACCCTTAAAACTAACCTTTCCTTATTCTTCTTTCTCTATCAACAACTTACTTTGGTTCTCATCCATCCCTTCTTTACCTTTTCTTAAACTTTTATTTGTCGCAAGTCTCTTGCAACTAATGTAGAACAGCTTCTAAATTAAAATACTATACATATATATATAAAGCATTTAATAGAGATAATAAATTTAGCCTGATTAATGCGATGTTATTTTATCTTATGGCATAAATGTATAAACAGAGAAATCTCGCTATACATATATAGATAATTTCTCAATGCAATAAATATTACGTAAAACAATTCGGGATGATAAGCTGGGAGCTTAAAATCTTTAACATCAAATGTTTAAACTCGTTGAAATCAGCGATGAACTTGTTAACCGGAATATACGTCAAAGTTAATTCGACTCGTTGATTTTTTCATTGCAATTTTATCCTAACGACAGAAAGATCCGCGTTTTTCTCGCCGCAAGCAAAACATCGCGGTTGCAGCATCGCTTGACGCTGCGGGACACGGTAGCGAGTCCTCGTATTTTATGCAGTTCACCGCGAAAGCGACTGCCGCGCGGCTATAAACCGTAATGTATTAGCAGGGAAATGTAAATTGAGCGCAAAACCACGGTTCGAAACAATGCTTTTAGTCATGGACGAGGTAGGGGTATCGGCCGACGGCCGAAGAGCGGGCCCGCGCGTATGATGCCCGGCTACTTCGTAAATTAACATTAACCCATTATAAATAAACGGTAACTCAAATTAATGCTAATACCGCGTCCACGTATTTAAGCCAATAGCGCGTCTGGCACGCTCGCCGCTATGTTGCATCGCGTATCCGTATCAATTGCCGATAGCTGACAATGAGATTCATCGGATACTTTCCGTTTTTTATTGCTGTCTGCAGACAACATTTAGCATTTACACATTTTCTTTTCCTTGAGTGATATTAACAATTAAACTAACGAGAATTTTGAGATTCAACAATGTTTTATTACTTGTAAATTAAAAAGTTTTGAGCAATTCGATCATAGTTTGGCAAATAGATGATAAGATCTTGTGCATTATTTAAATTCAAATGGATTTACTTTACAGGGCTTTAATTATAACTTTTTCATTAAGATACTTAACGTAGAAAATGTAGAACTTGGAAAAGAAAGCGGTGTGAAACGAAAGTTTTGTTAAAAAGATATTAGCTCTAAATTTATTAGTCTCGTAGTTGGTATTTTAATGTACTCGTTAAATATAAACGGTGCGCGTCTGAGTTGCTTCAAGCTCGAAGTCGGTCTTGATATCGGGCGTGTCATGCGTATTTTTACATGGCACTTCACTGCAATTACGGGCGCGGGCGATGGGAGCTCGCATGAAATTGACGAGAAGGAATTGCGCGCATACGAGACGCGCGGCGGAAAACGTGAGACGGGAGCGTGTGATATCGAATTTCGATACTAAGACGATTCGGGTGTCGTCATCGCCGGCAACGCTTTCGTATCTGACACGCTGCCTCGGTTCATTATACGGCGACGCTGGCGGCAGGGTGAGAAATGAGGAAAAAGGGAAGGGGGAGAGGGAGAGAAAGCTGCAAAAGGACAGATACGCGGGAGGAAGCGAAGATGAGACCGAGAACGGGAGGCAGGNACAAGGATGGCGAAGAAGAGAAAGAGAAAGAGAGAAATAGATCGAAGGCACGAGATACGTTATCTGAATTCAAAGCAGACATTGTAACAATGTTTCGCTTTTGCCACCGCGTGCATAATACAAGGTATCGAATTCGGGGACATACGAGCATGCATGCAGTTAGATCGCTGGTGGCATCGGTTTGCCGTGATATTAAGAACGGCGTGTAAAAGAGATAGAACGCAACATGTGGCCGTGTTACCCAGTTATTATCTCCGATGATTTTCTTCTTATTTTTTCTCATAAAAATGCATGTTTCTCTATCTCTGTCAACTTTAATCTCGGTTTAATGTGTTTCTTAATCACTAATTCTTATTCTAATTCTTTGAACTACACTGAGAGAAAAGTATATGGTATTTGCGACTGTAATTGCATAGTAAAATAATTATAGTCAAGAGAATATTATTTTTATAGTAGTTATTATAATATTGATAATAATCATATGCTCATAGTGATGCCAATTATGATTACTATTACATTATTTTAGAGTACAACTTACTAAATTAAAATCTCGTTTTGGTTAATAACAACCATATTATATAAGTTGCATGGACCAAATTATGATTATGAGGACTTTAATAAAATGATAAACCAATCATAATTTATATTGTTTGAATAACTACAAAAATGTAGTTGGGTCTAAAAATAATTATAAATTATAGTGATATTATAATTACTGCAACTATCTTTTCCTCTCAATGTAGAAAAAAGATAAAAAGTTTATTAAACCGAGATTAAAATGAATCTGCATTTTAATAGAAATGGACATCTTTCGCCACGTTTACCTTTGAACTATATCTATTATATATTATACAGAAGTTACTTAATGTGGTACTTTAAGTAGCGTACTTAAGTTTTACAGAAGCTTACGCGCGCGGGAGCGCGTCGCCTGAATAACTCGCTCTAATGCGGAAATATAATTTTATACCTCTGTAAATTTCTAAGAATGTCGAATGTACTCGAGGACGTACTCGAGCGAGGATTATTCGTAACATTTTATCCTCCCTCTCGTCCTTCCCTTTCCCCACGCATATCCATCTGCGTATCCAACTTGCGTCCGCGTCTTCTGGCGTTAATCCAGTTTCCGCTCGTGGCAAACGCAGCCTCACGAACGAGTTTGTCAGTGAAACGGCGCACTATTAAATCCTAACTGCGTTCGCGAGAGCATGCAGGGCAGCAGTGCGCAGTGAATGCACACATTGAATAAATTAGAGAGCTGGATAAACACGCAAGAATCAGCATCCTCTCCCCGCGCAGTGGAGAATATGCGTCGCCCTATCTCCGGCCTCCCCGAAGTCGCCTCTTCGTTCAGTCGTTCGCAACGACGACGTGCTGTTTTCGTCATTGTTGCCGGATAAAAGTGGCTCACGTGCGTTTCTCGTACTCCCTGCTATTCTAAGCAAACGCGCGTCGTAAACGCGTAGACGTGATCGTTCACATTAGACGTGCGTCTCTCGCTTCCGCGAATCCTCCGCGTTGCATTCGCGTCATTTTTGAGAGAGAGAAAGACAGCAATGTTACCCGGCCTCGCGCGGTTCGTTCGACACACGCGGTGTATTTAGGCTACAAACGCGGTGCGCAAACACGGTTTGGGTTATACGTACATTAAACGCGACGTGTGCGAAGTACATAGCGGAAGATTTACAATGCATGTGAATCGGGCGTTTTGATTAACGACGAAAACAGCGATGCGTCAGTCGGGCGTGCGGGGTAATTTCTCAAAGCGATTATCCGCCCGCAGGTCGCGACGCTCGGCTCCTGATGAGACTGTACCTCACGGCGGTCCATAGTATTTAGACCGTGGCTTAGCCCGCTACAGGTCCCGGTATAGGGAGAGGCTGGCGCGGAGGGGTGGCAGCGCAATGTAATTAATAGGGAACACAATGGCTGTCTTGTGGAGGACCGGGACGGATGGGGGGGAGGTTACCGAGCCAGGCGGCTGTGGAGGCCGCCAAGTAACGCGAGGGGTGGTCGTAATGCGTTCTGACGGATGCCGGTTGAGAGGAGGCGACGTCTCCTGCGTGGCGGTGACTTCTGGGTCACAATAGGGTGCTCCTCTTCTGCACATTGTGCATGGCGACGCGCGAAGCGTACAGTCTTGTACACACGTACGTCAGGCATCTCGACTTGCTTCGCAAAGTAAACGGGCCCGCGGTTCCTCGCATCGTTTCTCTTCTGAAACGCACGTTCTGCCGAAACTGCGTTCCATCTTCCCGCAACTGTGACGTCAACTTACTTTCGAGTGGCTACGCGAATTTTTTTTCGTTGAGAAATGTCGATTTCCTTTTCATAAGGATTATATACGCTAAGGGGTACAAAAAATCTTCTGTTTTTTCTAAAATTATTTGATGAATTTATTTTCCCAGATTAGTCATTCATTAATTTTTTACTTTACTTACGTCAATGATAGTTTAATTCTGAGAAAAATCTCCCTTTTGCCCCTTCCTCTCTCCCTCTTTCTCTTCCTCTTGGCCAATTTTTCCAAAAAAATATAATGGATAGAATTTATACACTGAAAGAAGAGTACAGTTACTTAAATTTCGACTCAACCGCAATTTTATAATATTTCTAATGATAATTATGGTTAACATAATGATGCATGTAAAGTTATTCACATTTATTGTTAGAAATATTCGAAAATTATGGTTGAGTCCAAAAGTAACTATATTTTTCTCTCAGTGTAGAAGGTTACAAACGATTTTGTTTAATAAACTATAGATGTTTTAATAGAAGAGACTTGCATGCTTCACGTTCGTGTTAAATCTTTACCTGTCGCGTATCAAGTTATCGCGTTGCCATGTACTGAACACATAACTCGAGCACGCGACTTGCATCCTCGCTTCTTCGAGATGCGCTTACGGATTCAGGCGCCGCGCCTGTGCCTTATCGGCGTGCCGCGTTTCAGTTCTCAGTACTTATCGCGGTCACCGGTACACGGTCTGCGAGCGTTATCTCCAAACCGGAATTAACCAGGCGGTGCCGATGTATCCTGTTCGTGCCGAAACAGCCCGGATGGCACGGCTGACGCCCCCCCTAATGGTAATTCTAAGCACGGGNCGACCTTCCCACACGGCAGTTCCTCAAAGTCTCGGGTAGCTATGCCCCCGGTACCAAGACGAATGTGCGCGATGCGCGCACGGAACCCGGTGGTTGTTGCATCCCTCCGCGTCCTCCCGGACGGCTGAGCGTGCGCGCGCGAGCGGAGGGCTGCTGCGGTCTATAACGGCTAAGCATGCACGGCTGAGCATGGATAAATGATTCAGAGTTTTAGAAATATGGAAAGTGGAGTGGCTCTGGGTAGATAGGCAGAGGCGCGGAGACGGGACGGAATACAGGGGGTTCAGTGGTAGGTGTCTGCCTATCGAGATAGGCGCGCGATTGCCAAGAGGGCCTCTCTTCTTCGATACACTTTGCCCACCCTCGATCACAGTGGTGGTCATTTCCCCGGATTCACAAAGAGTCCGCGATACTCTGCTTCTTTCCGGTTCTCGGCTCGGCTCGGCTCGGCTCGGCTCGGCCGAAATCAGCTCGTGAAATATGCCCGGTCGCCCGTTTACGCGATCGTATAGATATCGCGCGATTCACGGCCGGTCGGATCTATTCTCGATTTGTAATACCGGGTAATATTCGGTACTGAATACGGAACTGGAATTGTATGGCCCGATGTATCTCGCTATCGCCGCCGAATATAACGAAATTTCGCGACGGGCCAACGATTTTGACTAATGGGCAGGAAATTGCTGGGTACTCTTCATAAATCAGAGAGTCTAGACTTCGATTATGCGGTGAAACGTTGAGTGCGAGTCGCTTTATTGATCGCGCTCGCATCGATCGGCCAAGTTGTTATCGCGTTATAAACAGACGGCACAATCGGAATGCAACGATATGTTCGACCTATGATTGAAAGCACGGCCGCACGTACGGGATCTAAATATCATTGCAGCAAAATATCACCGCGATTCATTACCGATGAGAGAAATCATTTCGTGTCTTTATATAGACATGTCAATTATAAAAAAATGTATCTCAATTTAATAAGCATATTTACATTTTTCTATTGTTTCGTAATGCATTTCGCGGTCCGTTATCCTTTAAAGAGATAATGAGTAGGAGAAATCGCAGCGCGTCGCTCTTGCTATTATGTTAATTTCGTTTTCCCCGGGAGAATAAATTTTCTTTCAATTTATACCAACGCTGTCTGGCCTGGTTATGACCGACCCAGTTTACTGCCGGAGGATGATATTCCGGCGTTGAGCGCCTTCGCCCCAGTCTGATCCGAGGCTTACCAAACTTACTCATATCACGCTCTCCATCCAGCCCTCGTATGTACTTGTGTATTGGACTTGCGCCTATACCGGACGGGCATTTACCGAATTCGGTGTAAGGGTGGGCGTGGAAGCGATCGGAAATTAGGAACCGTGTGGCGAGAGTCCCGAGTGTCGGAATTTCAAAATGTTCCGACAACTCATCGAGCCCTGGAAAGAATGTGAAACTCGTTTGAACTTTACACATACATGTCATGTATGCGCGCGCGCACGCATAAACATATATGTATACGTGCATGTAAGTACATATGTATGTAACGCGAGGGAAGGGAAGGGAAGGATAGGTGCCTAGCGAAAAATCTGTCTCGATATGAGTCGGGAGAGAATCGACGCATTTACATATTATTTATATCGCAAAGTACAGAGGATCGAATAATTAAAAGAAAAAATTGGGAGACAACGAGAGAGATATTATCAACGCGGAGATGCAATTACATCTGTATTTACAATACATTTTATGACGTTGGATAGTTTGTCAAATATTGCATGAAAAAGATGCGATAATGCCTATAGAGTAAACGCCACTCTGATTTATTATTCATAATTCAATGCATAATTCAGTGTATATCCGAAAAACATCGTCGGCCCTGTATTTAGCCTCTGTAGGAGGCGGTCAACAATGATGTCACGCTTCCATTATGGAAATATCCGGTCTAGTCCAATTTGGTTTTCAGTAAGCAGCGCTCAATATTTAATCAGTTTTAGCCAAATGTTGCACTACATAACCCACGTAATGCAGGTAACAAAATTCTGATAGTACACGCGGGAGCACTTTTATTTCCAGTTTATCGAAATAGAGAAAATCAATTTATAATGCCAACGGCGGTTATAGACTGCATACACGGTTTCCTGCACAATTATCACGTTACGTTAATTTTACTATAGCATGCAATTAATAGGTTATTGCAAATTTAATCAATCATTGTATTATAAACTTCCCAGCCGTCCGGTCTGTTAGGTATATAAGAATGGTTTCGCCATCCAGCGAGAACAACGGAAACGCGCGGGGGTGGGCATTTTAATCATAGAAAATTCATATTAATGGTTCATACGCCATAATTGGTATATTTCATAATTCGCCGGTAACGCCGACGATGCGGTCGGGTGCGGTTTGACCTGACGTGAGAGAGGCAGAGTGTCTCTCTTTTTCTCTCTTTCTCTCTCTCGCTCCAAAAATCAAAATCGCTCTGTTGTCGCTGCACTCACTGGGCGGTATCCTTTTTTTCGACGAAATAACGTTAATTGATTGGTAATCGCTCGCGCGTGGGTCGCTACGTCATCAAGAATGCATAAATATTTGTTGTTCGGGTGCGGCGGGCAGGAACGCCGTTAAATGCCGCCGTCATATTGTGGCTGTACGGTTATTAAAGCGCGCGCGAATGCCGCGCGAGTTCGTGGCAGCTTTATTCGAATAATTTTCAAGTGGCCCGGCTATATATGCATTGGCGGCGTCGACCGGTTGGGGCGGAAATTTAAATCCGGATGCGTAAGAGCGGCATGCGTTAAAATGTCGCCGGGCGTTTGTAAAAATTATCCGACTATATTCATTGTTTTAATTCTTGGCGTGCGCAAAATCGCAATCTGCGTGATGTACGAATAAATTGCGTCCGCGTAGCTTGCGAGTTTATTTAATTTGATTTTACGCGGAAAAATACCGTAATCGTATCGGACGAGTGCTCGCGCGTCATGATTTTTCCATATATTTTTCGACGCGCGCCTGCCGGCGATAAAAATCACGCGGCCGTAACGCAATCGAATTCTATAGCTCGGGAAAATTGGGGAGGATCTCGAATTTATGCACGTTCTTGCAAGCAAACCGAAAGAATTACTCGCGCGATACACGTGTACGTCCTATCCCTCCTGCCAGACGAGCGCGCGCGGTGGAAACGCGCCGCTGCATTCGAGTTATCGCGCTGCCGTTGGCTCCGCCACGATTGTTTTCGGTTCGAGTGCCAAGACTGTAGTCGCGTCCAGGCGCGAGAGCTTCCTTCCTCTCCTTGCTTCTCATTTTTTTTTCTTCTCATCGTTGATTTACCGTCGGTAATTCCGTTAAGAGGCCACCGTCGTCGATTTACGACTCATCGCGATTTTCTAATTCACTTTTCCGTCCCCATCCGCGCCCTGTTTTCTCGCCCCCCCCCCCCCGCGACGGATGCGTGTTTCGCCGATGTACATCGCCGTGTAACGCGCGCCCTCGGAGCCGCTGAAAAAACCCTCGTCGTTCTCCGCTGCACGATCGTTTACGTCTTTCCGCGGGCTGTGCGCGCATATGCACCTGGATGTGTATATGGGAAGTGTCGGCGAAGGAGAGCGCCCGGTAATTGATTGGCTCTAATCCTAAACTCTCGTGCGCATCGGCAGTTCCGGTGTAATGCGGCTTTACGACTTTCACGATACGCCGCTTCCTGGGTGCTCTCGAGAGCGAGGCACGGCTGGAGCGAAGCGAGGCCGAACGCGACGGTGATACGAGAACGGTGAGGGACGAATTACGCCATTTTAATCAATTATTAAGCTTGTCGGAAGGAATAGTCGTCCGCCCGCTTATCCGAGAATTCGGGATTATCCGCCGGGTGTTAAACTTGAAAGCACTCGTCTTTACTTCGGCGTTATCAATGCATCAAATGACTCGTGCGATCTTGGTTAAAAACGGACGAATCTTGTAGCGTTTTAATATTCTGATTATTATAAATTATAAAGTATTGTGTTCTATTATATAAAGTATTATATAAAGTATTGTGTTCTATTATAATAACCAGAATTTCTATTATAATATTTGATCAATCAAAATTTTCTAATTCGTCCGTTTTTAATCAGATTTTTTTTTTCAGTTTATTTGTAAAAATCTCAATGACATGAAGATACGTTTAAATGGGGCGATATAAACGATGAATGTTTTATGTTTCTTCTTGTAAACGTTACTCGGGGCAAAGCTATTAATACATATATATAATACATTATAATGATAACGAGAAAGCTACCTCGATGCGGAAGACTCAGCGGAAACAGTTTCGGGTGAAATCTTCGTGAAACCTAGGAATGGTTACACGCAAAACATTAAGTTGCATCACGGTACGCTGAAGATTTTCTACTTACGAAACCGTTCTCTCTTGAAAATGCGACGTAACAAATAATTTTGTCCGATTCTGTGTTAATTGGTTTTTTTCAAATCAATAAACTATTCTTACACGGTGTATCAAATCTTTTCTCACTTTTATATTTAAAAATAATTTGTCGAACCGAAAACGCATTAGAATATTTATTGCTAGCATTTATTTAACAAGATATTTTTATTTTTATAAATTAAATATTTATCAGATTGCGATAATGTTGAGTTCGGCATAATTTTATTACATAATTGATTCAAAACGGTGAATCGTTTTTTCTAAATACTGCAAATAAATTTGAAATTGCACTTATTAAAATCATGCATAAAATAGAAAAGGAATATTTTCCCTATTGACATATTTTTGCTATACTTTAATATCTCAAGGGTAAAAGCCGAGAAGAAAGCAACGAAGCGATAAATAATTTTCGGAACGTCGCTAGCGGGTAGCATCTTGCAGCGTCTGCTAATGTTTGGCGCTAATCTGGCAAATCCCGTGGCACCCTCGCGCATTAAAGTCGGCCTTAGATGAGCCCCGAGATGGCGAAGGAAGAGAGAAGGGTTACGAGAGGGTAGTAGTTTCGACAGGAAAGAGAAAAGCAGGGGGAGAGAGAGAGAGAGAGAGAGAATGGGCTTACAGAAGGACAGAAAGGGCGTTAGCAGAAGGAACGGAGCGCGAGGAGTGGGGCGAGGATGTGGTAACGCTACTTGGCGATGAGGCTAATATGCATGCGCTCGACCCGGCCAAAGTTCACTTAGATCGCATTGCATTGCATTACGCGGTATTACAATGGTGCTCCATCTCGTACGTACGGCGCGACCGAGCAGCGGAGGAAGGTGGAACAGGTGAGAGAGGAAGGAAGGGCGCCTCCGGCGATCTCCCTTCTCACCGTCCCGTTCCTCCGCCGTCGAGGGAGGAGTCCTCTGACCTTTACGTTCTCCCGATGTGACCAACCTCGTCCAACGTCGTCCCGTTTCTCGAACGGCAAAGGGGCAACGCATGCTTAATAATTTACGTAGCACAAGTGGCCTGGAACTTTACCGTGAGTTATGTCATACTTGCCTATGCATTCTCGCGCGCGTGGACACGGGTCCGTGTCGGCACACACGTGCATACGGCACATACGCCCACATAGTCGGCCAATATCGCGCGCTCGCGCGTCCGCGCGTGCCTATCTGTGTACGTGTGTGCTCGGTCGGAGGAAACTGCCAAGGTAACAGCATCCTACATGCGTGAATTATTGCACGTAGGCTTTCTAGGGCATATGCACCTGATATCGTAGAGTTATATTTTTCGGATGTCTTTCTCGCGCGCGCGCGCGTGAATGTGGCGGAGAAACCGCCGCTGGGACACGTTGGGCTGGCGCTGGCATGGTATAAACCGCGGGGTATACACCATGTAATACCATGACGACGAGAGTAGGCCCCGCGGAGAGTGTGTCGGTATAAATCATGCGTGACTTAACTCGCTTTCGGCGTATATCGGGCGGTGAAAAAACGGACCGCGGGCTAAGTCCGTAATTCCACTGCACGAGCTACGCCTGCAGTCTCTGACGGTCCGAGAGAGAACGTCAGATATACATACTCCCAATACGAAGAGAACGCCGTAATTAATTCTCCGGCGAGAGTACTTTTCTCTGAAAAACGGCTGCGTTCCATCTCCCAGCTCTGGAAATTGTTAGCTCTCTTTCGCATTGCTCGATTCGTGTGTGTATCGGTTTGCGTAAAACCAATAAAACTCTTTTCTGTATACACGGTGTCTAACTTTCCAATGATCTCTTTAGATTCTTATCTGGAAATTTGTAATTTACTCTTAATATAAATATCGAGTTATCTTTGAACTACAACGTACTAGAAAATCTAAATTNATTAATTTTACAAGTTAAATTTTACGATTGTAAGTAGATTAGATATTTTATTGTATTTTAAATTGAATGTTAACAGAATTTGAATTGAGGTTTGGATACAAATATTTGCAACTCGACATTGAAAGTTGCGAAACAAAGTAGCATGCACAAGTAATGCACTAAAATTTTCTGGCATTGAATAAAAAAATTCGCAAATAAAAGTTTGATAATTTCGAGACACCACATATAAGAGCGCCGATGATCTCGCTCGCACTTTTTGTCCTAATCGTAACATTATCTACGGACCATAGCGCACTTTTTGCAGATCACATTTCGCATCTCCGCCGTTCGGTGAGAAATTCGTACACTTTCGGGCAATTTCCTCGCTACTATAAATCAACGTCGACGTCGTCGAGTTTATCGCGTGTACGTTGAGCGTTGTCGATGTCGAACATTCTTCGCACCTTTTTCGCCATGGTTTCATTATAGCGAAAAATATAAATCAATAAGATTTACAGGCAAAGTCGCTGCATGTTATATCGAGCGACACGTCATTGATCCCCCAATATTTCGAGATTGACGTTACAGCCAAGCTTGTCCCGATGTCAGCGGAATCTTGAAAGCTCGTGGAAAGCTTTCGAAACTGCGTCAAATTTTTCATGAAAATATAGTGAGCATAGTCGCGCAGCAGAATTATACACGTTGCGCATTAGTAATATATTACGTCACGATACGCTTTAAAGGAAAATGAAATAATACGATGTAAAAAGCATATTTATAGGGAAATTGAATTAGCATAATAATTCCATCAAGAAAGACTTTTTAAATTTTCTATTGTTGTTATTATAGTTGCTTTAAGTTGTTATGTCAAATGTTATGTCAAAACTGAAAATTGTAAAAATGTGAGAGCACATTTATTATAAAAGATAATGCAATTTCAAATGAAAATAACTACTGAAGTCTATCATAATTTTATTGCAACAACTACCAGAATAAAGCAAGATTTTATAAAGTTTTTACAAAGATTATCGAATTTTTAAAATATACCCATTTTAAGTAGGATGGATCTACATTATTCTCAGCATTTCAATTAAATATTAAGGAGATTAAAATCATTCGCGGAAAGGTGTTTGCTTCACAGCTCTTCATCCCGATTCATTCTCGCGACAGCGTTTCAGCTTGGACGAGCAAGCAAGATAGCTTTTCAAACAGAAACAAAGAGCTACTTCAACGGTCGGATGAACGCTGCGAACGTAATGCTCGGCCAAACCATTGTACTGATCGCATTTTTTCCGAGAGATAGGAAACGATGTTTTCTTTCCGCCCCTCGAAGCTGCATTAACCCTCGCCTATCCTCGTTTTCCTCCTTGGAGAAGAACGGGGATCGATAAGCGTGAAGCCTGGCACATATGTTCTAACTAAATTCGGAGATACGTGCGCCCGATGTTACTTCTCATGCGTATACATGCAGACACCAAATTCCTGGCAACAATGGCGGCAGCGCCCCGTTGCAAGTGCGGACGGTGATGTTTAAATGCAGGCGTTTTGCATCGCGGATGTTCGCATTTATAGATATCAGCCCCGGCTGGCTGGTACTCGCCGTTTCAACGAGGCTGAATATTGTAACGTAGGAAATGGAACGAAAAAGCTTGTCGCGAAAAAAGCCGGACCTACACATAACACACACACACACACACACACACACACACACACACACATACACACACACGTGTTCCCGCGCGGCACAGCGTTCAGAGACTCGGATAAATAGACAGTCGCGTAGCTTTGTATTCGGTTGAATGTTTTCGATTTTAACACGGCGAATAAAGTCGCGGATTTCGTTTCCGCGTACACATGTAAGGCCCTCGCATGCAGAAATAGAGAGTCATCCACATAAGCGCGAGGGAGAGTCATTAATGAGGCGTGCACGTTCACATATACACATACTCGTTTAAGTGTGCGTGCTTGCTAGAGGGTCGGTTTAGTACGATGCGATCGAGTATCGCACGAGGCGATGACTCAGCTCGCCAACCCCCGTAAGACAGGGGACCATTATGCCAGGTACCCTTTCCAGCGCTGTTATAGCAAAAGCAGCGCCCATAAAAGCGGCGTAACGCCGATTGCTGTGATATATTTTTATCGAACGTGAAGAGTTAGAAAGAGATCAGGTCATGCGAATACGATTAATTCCCCGCATTTCGTTCATCAGTTGTTATGTTATCCGATTAAAATTTTTTTTTCTAAAATTATGTCTAGTACATGTTACACTGAAAAAAAAAAATTAGTTGTAATAATCTAGTCTTGATAAAAAAAGTTACAACAACCTTGGTGAAATAGTTTCAACTAAACATATATAGGTCATTATGATAAAATAATGTTATAAAAATGAAATGTTCATAATTGTTATCAAACATTTTATTATATTTATTATATTTAGTAATATTAACTAAATATTTCAAAAATTGCATTACTAGATACATCTTATAATTTTACCAAGAATTTTTTTTCAGTGTAGAAATATATCAAGAATTTGGCGTAATGGTTCTGAAATTACGTTGTGTAGCTCACATTCTTATCAAAATTACCTAATTTAAAAGTTTCAACTCTTCTTTCTTAAGCAATTAACATTTTTCGATTGTAATCACACGTAATTCTTAAATTTTAAATCGTATCCCTCTTATCTTTTTTATAAAGATGTTTTCTATCTATCATTTTTGATAGTATCTTGCCCGACGATCGCCATGATCAGAAAATCGATCCAGGCAGAATCCAATTTCCCTACGAATTCGGGTGAATGGGGCATCAGAGATTAAGGGCGGTCCGTGAAAATGGATGGTGCACATGCTGCTGGGGATGGTGGGTAGGCTAATAAGAGGGAGCAAAGACGCTCTCGCGCCGCTCGGCAAGGTCTCGGCTCACAAGGGGAAATCTGCCCCCTCGTGCATCGAGATGGGGTGACGTCGTCGTAGGGGTGGTACGCAGAATAAGAGAGGTAGGGTGGGCGGATGTGCGTGTATGTATACGTTTGTGTATGTGTGTAATTTCCCCGTGGACGGTGGCGTCAGGGCGCGCGGTGCCGATCAGGCCGAGGGTCGTTCAACCATCAGTGTTGTCTCGTGTCTCGTGCAGCGTGTCGTAGTTTCTATTCTCTCGTGATCGTGAACGTGCCGTGCTTGTGATCGTTTAGTTTAGGATATCGTCTAAGGTAGAACACGGCTGATCGTCACAGTCGCCCAGTGTCAACTATCGGCAAACGGTCACGCGGCGGAAGTAATCTGCGCAACTGCCACCGGGCAGAGATATTCGACGTGATAAACTGGGTCTCGGAAACTAGATCAACTACGTATACGAAATTAAGAATTAAAGGGGAAGCGCTCGGACAACTAGGCGCGTGGGAGTCGCACTACGAGTCGCGCTCTTTTGCTCCACTAAAGTTTACTGATAAAATCACCGAGCGTCTGGCTGGCATCGCTAAAATCCACGGTGGTAGATAGCGAGATATTTTTCCGTCGCCGCTAAAGGAACGTGTAAAAATGTCTGTGCTGTGAAAGTGTAGTATTGTGATCGGCGTGCTTCTTCTTGTAGACGTTAATTTGTTATCGCAATTATTTTGTGCAATTCTGGATTGAAGACATTACAAATCACGTGACATTAAATAGAAAAAAAATTTTTTGTTACTGTTACGCAGAAGCCTAGTAACATAGACACTGTATTTGTCGAACGACCGCGTGGTGTTCGTGCACATGCGCGCATGTGAAATCGTCTATCTCTAAGCTCCGATCAGCTGTAGGCAAATGCTTATGCGTTAGCACACATACTCACATGCACGATATACATGATGATCACCCTGCATATCGTAATATCGTAATGTAATGACGGTACCATCAATAATTCGCTTAAGCGAATTTGATCATATCTGCGTTTTTTATTCCACGCGGACGTTCATTGCGTTTCGGGACGATCGGCGCGATATCATTACGTATCTAATGCATACGATTATATCTTCAACAGTTGTTGACTATCTCATTGTGCCGCGTTGCAAAATTCATTAATCGTTGCGTGCGCGTTATTGTGTCGGACTTCCTTCCGTCGGTTTTTCCAGCCGATTCTCCATCTCTCTCGCGTCCTCCTCTCTTTCTCTTTCTCGTTCCTGTTAAGTATTTGCTTTCTTGTGCGCTCTCCGCATTAGCCTCCACCCACTTTACGGTGGTTCCATCTCGTTTCTGCGTCCCTCTTTCCTTCTCCCACCGTTTCCCCGCCCCCTGCGCCTCGCTCTGTTTTCCGTTCCTACGAAGATTACGCTATCGTGTATTTTTTATCGAGCTCCTGATTAAAACCACCCTGCCGACCGCCCGTTAGCTCCTCGCCGCTTCGTGACTGCCGTTTTCGGCGAATAACGCCTCCGTTTCACGACAACCCTCCACTCCCTCGAAGACGAGAGTTAACGAGTACCTCCGTGACGGCTAGTTTTCCCCCTTCGCCCACCGCCGCCCCCTTCACGTGTCAAGTACTCACTGACTCCGTCGCGGTCGTGCTTTATGCGCGTGGCGATAAGTAATCAACGAGCGCCATCGTCGTGGTGATCCGTGTCCTTTGAAGGTGAAACGAAAAAGAGTGTCTGAATCCGAAAGAACGAATTCGAGTGAAAAGTCCGAGTTCATTGAAAGGCAAAATTCACGAGAGAGAAAAAGTGATAACGACGAAGTGATTAGCTCCGTAAAGCTTCATCTCACCTGAGCTAAGAAATGCTGATACCGGTGCCGACGTCGCCATCGTCCAGCAACGGCGAAGGTGCAATCAAGCTCTTCGTCGGACAGATACCACGTCATCTCGAAGAAGACGCTCTCCGTCCAATGTTCGAGGAGTTCGGCAAGATTTACGAATTCACCGTACTCAAGGATAAGTACACGGGAATACACAAGGGTAAGATCTCAACGTAAGGAGCGTAGAATTCTAAACTCGTTGCATAAATTAGAAAATATCCCTCTCCCGCGAAATTTATGAAATAAAATCGTCAGTCTTAAAATCAAGTTTGACTGCAGCGCAATGAAATTTGAAAAAAAATCCGTTTGAGAGAAACGTCGAGAGGCGCGGAGGCATATTAAAATTTTTTTTTCCGGTTCTTACATCTAGTTAGAGAGGGAAACTATTAGAAAACGTCCGCGCGTTTCAGCGAGACGTCATTTAGCGGCGGCGCCACGTCGCGCGCTAACGTTACGAAATTATTTTTACGAAGCACTGCAGTCACCAGCCACTAAATCCAAGCGGCCGGGCGCTCATTAATTTTTCAGCCGTGCAAGGACACGTAGAACTCGTTGCGCCGAGTGAAGCGTAATTCCGGCGGTAACGATGAAGCAAGCGAGAGCACGCGCGCGCGCGCGCGCACGAGCGAGTGAGGGCACCCTCGGCGGCTTTCGAAGCGCGACCGAGAGATTAATCAGGATTTATTCTTTTGTCCCCCGCGACGTGGTGTATGGCGCGGTCAGGGTCGCACGGAGAAGAGAGAGAAAGAGAGAAGGATGGAGAAGAAGAGAGGGGTGAAGAGGGACGCGAAGAGCCATAAAGCGGAAGGGAAGTCAGGGAAGGGATCGTGTGGGTGCGAGAGCGTGCTAAGCCGCGGCGAAACAATAAATTTCGCGGGCATTCACGTCGATCGCCGAGAGGATGAGCCGACGTCGACGATCGACGGCCTTTGTTGGCCGACCGTAAGCCGTCCCCCTCCCTTCCACCCTATCCAGTACAACACCCTACTGCGCGCCGTTTCCTCCCTGTCTCTCTCTCTCTCTTCTCCCCTGATCCCACCATCCTCTCCTCCCGCACGACGCACCATCCAGACGTCGACGGATCTGATACAATGAGACAGCGTTCGCGGACGCGTTTCGGGTTGTTTCCGCGGCGGAAACTTGTCCCGGAAACGGGGACTTTAACACCGACGTGCCCGGTTACCAGTCACAGCCTCTTCTCGGGAACGGGCTATCCAACGCCAGCATTCGATCCCCGGTGCTCGAATTACGACAGAGGCGTGTTACGCGATACCATCGTATGACGCTCGACGGCGAGGAGGTGCGGGCGGGACGTGAGCGATACGCGCGAAAGAGCAGACGCCAAGAGGAGAAAGCTTTACCGTCGCCGCGCCGCGCCGTACCTCCGATATCACGGGGTATGGTCGGGATTTTAGAGGGGTATTTGGAAAAATGAGACAACGCGCCCCGAGACCGGTCGGGATCGTCTTCATGAATTGTACATCAGTCGGAAAGCCGGGCGCCGGGCGATTCCGCGCTCGGAAATTCGGTCCCGGCGGTCGCTTCGTTATTCCAGAGCCGATTTTGTAATGGAGAAGTCATGTTATTCGATACTTATCAATAATGGAGGACGCGCGCGATATGGTGGCGAAAATTTCAAGCGCTACTTGTCCACATAGCCGTATAAAAGCTTAGCTCGGAATGCGCGCGGCTGCCGCATAAAAATGCGACCGGTTAGAAATTCGCCGGTCCTCTGAAAATAACGGACTTTTGCCAGACTCCACGGTCCGCCGACGTAACCCTTCGGCGGCCTCCGTTTATTTAATTTGCAGGAAAAATGGCCGCAATCCGCTTGCCTGACCGTAGCGTCGGACTGGGGGGAAACGTAGGTATTTTACAATAAATATCCGGCCGATAAGCTGCACACAATCCCGGCGCACCATAGGGGGAGGGAGGGAGGGAGGCGAGCGCATTTTTATTTTTGTAGGCATGCGGAATTTATGGTTGACGAATGGTCGTTCGAGTTTTTGCCTGGAAATAGCTCGTTAATCTTTCGAATTATCCTCCCTTCCAACTTCGCCACGCCGCTCGACTCTCGCGGCGTCCACGACTCAACGACTTTTCGTTTGTTTCACGGCGGGAATATCGAGGAAAATTCTGCATTCTAAACGACGACATACGTACGTTTACACAGTTTCGTTAAGATATTATGTATCTTCGATAATGTAAAATTAATAGTATAGTTTGTGCTTCTCTGGAGATGGACTTTACGATAGAAAAACTATGAAAATATAATTAGTCCTAAAATTGTAAACTTTTAAAATATATTTATAGGTTTAAAATAATTTGTAGTTATGCATCGAGAAAAGTAACAACTTTGTCAAAGTAAAGCACTAGCTTTAAATTAATATTATTTCATATTGCAAAGTATGTGCATCAATAATACTAATTAAATTGCAAATTAAATAAACTTTGCGTATATATATATATATATATATATATATCTTTTAGGAATTTAAATACTTTTTGCCACACGAGAAAGTTTTATGCCGAAACATATCGCCGAACTAGCGTATATCGATCTGGTTCACATTCGGTGGAACAAACGGTAGGCGAAGGGAATGATTTTATCAACGTCGAATCAAATGCATTCGCTCGCATTGACGCACGTCCACTAAATCAAATAATCCGTGTCTACATATATCATACGCGCCGGACTTAAATCTGCACGGATACGTATCAACTGCACTGCAGTCTCTGTAATTTTGGAAATATGCTGCTGAAACATTACAGTGTTATCGAGATATTCATCATTAAAAAGTAAAACGACTGCATAGTCGTTCGTGAGAATGAGAGATTAACTGCCGAGATAATCTTATATGTATACGTACCGAAAGAAATTTATTTACTCATTTCTTTTATAAATTGAACTAATTTATTTACGCATTTCGTAATTAGAAAATTCTCATAATCATCGGAATATCCTAATTAAAAGCAAATAAGAATATAAATAATTTAGTAAGATTTAATTTCTAATAATATAATCTGCTTAAAACTTGGAACTCTTTGTCTAAAACAGTGGATTGAACTCGGAGATTCGATTTCCAATAACCTATTCAGATACATCGTCCCTATGACATTCGTAATAAATGTGTTTGGTAAGGTACGCAATCGTAGAAAACGTTGAACGCCGTTGCATGACGCGTTACATAGATTTTCTTTAACAATCGTCTGCAAGCGGCGCGGAAAAGTTTCTTTTTGTTTCAACCTTTCACGGGACCACCGCGGCACGAAGGTAGGAGGACGCGAAGGGACGAGAGGTCGGACCGAGTTAGGGAAAGGTAATGCTCGACGGTGACGAGGCTGCAACCGACACGGCAGTCTCGCAGTTTCGAAACAGCTCTCCAATTTTAATGAGACCCGTCTATTTCCCCGCGATTCTGTCTCCGTGTTACGGCTTACCTTTGTGTAATTATATTTTGATTCCCCCAGCTGCGCGCCGCGTCTCTTCCCGGCTCGCTTCATCCTCTCTCCGCCTCTTACCGTCCGCGTCTCACGCAGCTGCGGGTTGCCAGCTTGCCTCTTCGTTATTGTTATCAATTTATATGTTATCCACCTCCGTTGTTTTTCCCTGCGCTCACGCCAAACGTACGCGAGCATCGGTAAGCAAGCGTTACGTTCATTTCGTAACGGTGCCAGGCCATTGTTCACTCTGTCTGGAGACATAGTGACCTACCCTCGGTCTAGTTACCCTCCTCCACTCTCCGCTCTCTTCGCGGCACGTTCCGTCCCCGGATTGAATTACGACCGGGGAGGTNAATAAAAAAAGAAAAGAAAGAAAGAAATACCACGCTCCACCTTCGCCGACGAGAATCCGTTTTGCATCTTCTTTATTCCGGTGGCCGCTCCATTGGCCGCCACTTCGGCATCCGTACTTAATTACTGGGTAGTTACGATACTTCGGTGACCTCCCGTCGTCGGTATTCGAGAGGCGTTCCCGCCGTTTCTGTTCTCCCTTGTCCCGCTGCCAGCGTTGCTGTACGTACTAATGAGCGCGCTGAATTGTAGCTTCGAAGGCGAGTAAGGAAATAATTCAGTTGTTTCGCCACAATCACGGATATTCGCGCAAATTCGTATTACGAATCGCTCGCGATTTATTAATCGAGTTGTGTATCTCGCCGTGGAAGATCACGGCGTGGCTTTGTCCAGGATAAGGTCGCCCGCGAGTTTCTTACGATCCACTTAGAGAGCAAACTTTTAAAGAGGAAACTGCTGATCGGTCGAACGGTCAATAATGAGGGTTTCGGCGTTACTGTCAGCTCAACGAGGAGTGAACAAAACGGGCGCATTTTCTTTCAATTGCGAGCACTCGCTCGTCCACGAGGGAGGATTTAAAGAGGATGCGTTCAAGAGAAAAATAGAGAGAGAAAGAGAGAGATTTACCGATATATACAGTATATCGATTCGAGTGATAACTACGAGTTTAACTCTCGCGAATGGTTTGCTCGTTTCAGCGTATTTAACAGCAGAGCGTACCAGAGGGCTCAGCTGCCGGGGTGGTTGGCACATGGGGACCATGGCACACGCCATTACAATGGCAACCAGCCCCCACCATCGACCTTTCCGCAATCTCCCGTCTCCCTTTCTCCCGCTCCCCCTTTCGGCCTTTCCCTTTTTCTCCGCTTCTCTTTCTCCCTCGTTCTCTCGGCGCGAGGTGCACGAGGGCTGTCCGCTCGTCTGTCGGTCTCCCCCGTCGCGTGCACGGACGTATGTTATCCTACTTTTTTGCCGCAGGCTCTCTACATCCGTCTCTCTTTCCGTCCCGTCCGACCGATCGATCGAGAGCGCATACATCGCACTCTCGCTCATTGGGAATTGGTGGGATCATACGACAATGTTAGCGTTCATGATGAAACGTTGTACCCCCGTTTGTCACGTGAAAATCTGTCGACGATATTCTTTGCATGATCAAACGATTCTTATCGTCCCGCTAATGCACGATATAGCGTGTAATACTACGTAAATATTAGATTAGTAAGCAACCTTAATAAATAAAATTTTTATTAAAAATTTAACAAATATACACGGTCATTTATTGGACTATTGCGTATAACAGATTTTAGAATTGATTTATAAATAATTTTGATAAGAAAAAATAATTATTTATGTAAATACTGAATTTCAATTAACCCTAAACATGATAGAAAAATCTGATTGTGCTATAAACAAATATTTCTGAGTAATTCATGTTCAATTATCCAAATTCGACAATTCGGTCATTCACTGGTCCGTTTACCCCTACATTTTGCAAGGCAATTTCGTCCATTGTATTATTTTAATGCATTAAATGACGTTCTACCGGAAAGAAAAAAATCTTCTACATTCTTTTATTATCGTATCGTTTCGCTTTTTTTTTCATCACAGCATCGCTTCGACTATACGAGCGCATGAAGAATGCGAAATCCATTGAGAATATAATATGCGAATAGGTTGTTTCGGCGTAAACATTAGGCGAAAGAGGCGAGAGAAAGGAAAGAAAGGGGCGAGAGGAAGCCGAGTGCGCGATGGAGTAGGTTATGGGCGAACACTCGCGTAAGAAGGATTTGCACGATAGAAGGGGAAAGACGCTGGGGAAATAAGGTAATACCTGCGGCTTTGTCTCGATCGGGGGCAAGAGGAGAGTCGCTGTAAAGGAAAATACGGAGGATAAGTAGTGCTGCCTTTCCCTTCTTTCCCTCTTTCCGTCTTTTTCCTCTTTTCTCCCCCTCCTTCTCCCACTCTCCCCGGTCTTTCGTTATTACATCGAAAGGAGAACAGACAGGCCGCACGGCTATTGCGCTGGTATCAAACTAAAATTACGCTCTCGCACGGCACAGGGAGGAGGGAAGAAGTTCAGGCCGCCCGCCGAAGCCGCCTGCCGGAAAATTCCGGGCCGTCGAACGCAAAGAATGGGGAATTCCCATCGAGGCAGCGACGGGAGGATCTCGAGATGGGAAGCATAACCTGTCGCTGCATTTTCCGCCGTTCGTTGTTCCGGCGGATGCGAAATCCGCGCAGCGCGGTTGCACCGGTGCCGTCAGGGTTCACCCGCAAGGGAACGGGAATTTTTGGAGTATAGTCTTATGTTGAAGATATTTTTTACGTTAGAATATTATTTTTATTTCAATATGCTTCTAAATGCAGATGCAACAATTTTTTCATTGTTAAGAATAAAAAAAAAACGTCAAAGGATATGAAGAGTAGGCGTTTTTTGCTTTGTAAGGAAATTGGAATTTTTATTTAATATGCTTGTAAATAGAGCTACAACTTCTTTTATTGTTAAGAATAAAAGAAACATCGTCAAAGAAAATAAAGTGTAGGAATTGCACAAATTTTACATATAAACAATATAATTGTGTGTATATGTATATAAATAATTATATGTATAAATATATATACATACATATATTCAATAAATGTAACCAAATATATATATATACAATGTGTAACATCGTTTTTCCAAAAGTGAAAATTAAAACTCTCTCTGTCAAAGGTTCAAGAAACTTGTGCAATGTCGTATACCAGTACAAACGAAACGAATAATTACCAGTATAAAATGTTTTGCATATGCCGTAGCTCGAAAGGGCAAAAGAAACTTTTTCCCCGTTATCACTACAACATAAGTCGGCTTTGTATACAGATTAAAATATGTACTGAACTTTCCCGTGTGCGCGGCATGCACGCTTTTTTTTGAGTGCCAAATAATGTTTACTGTAATTTGTATTTTAGAAATACGATGTTATCGCATTTTTGTGCAAAACCAACAAATATTCTCGGGGGTTCGCTGCACGAACAACGGCTATATTTGTACGTGGTTAGACCTTAAACGTGATAACCACTACCTACCGAAATTATTTTATACGATGCACGCGAGCGGCCAAATTTTCATGCGCAACTTAAATATTAGCGTCGTCGTTTTAGGTTCGCACACACAGGTGATTTATAGCTCAGTACATGAAATAATTGAGACTGTAGGTGGAACGTCGTACCTTCCCCCGATGGCAAGAGTCCTCTTTTACTCCCTCGTCGTCGTCTATATTCACTCTTCAGTTTAGGACGTGCTTTCCCCCTCCTGCCTCCCCTTCTTTCCCCCCGTAGTCTAATGTCTTAATCTTCCGTGTGTGAAGAATTGGGCCGGGCCAAATGAAATTTGCATAGTCGTTACCAGCCCGCCTTTACCGAGGGATAGTTCCGTAGATTCGCCCCAAGCTCTTTTGGCTCTCAGAAAAGAAGAAGACTGGTACAATGATTCGTTTGATTGCTTTAGATAACATTTTTCTTCGTCGGTGATCCGAAGCAATGAAGAAAATTTTATAAATGCATTATATTCTCTCCTAACATATTATATATGTATATCGCACATGAGAGATAGAACATAATTATATACCTAAATACCAATTTTTTCTGAATCGTATTCCGTTCTCAATCAATTTGATCGTGATAAAGCAAAATATTTATGAATTTTAAATATTATGACATGCTCCAACATATAATAAATATATATATAATAAATATTTGCCATTCAATCGAATCAATCAAATTTAAGTCGCGATAAAAGTACGTGTCGCTTTACTACAAGGCGTCGTACGGTGCGGCTCTCCGAGCAAATAAATTATGTATGTGGCGAGCGCGCCAAGCGTTTCTGGATTTCCAAGTTATATCCAACGCGATAACGCGGATAAAGGACGTCGCGGGGTTTCTCGATCGATCTTTAATAAGCGCTCTGTTCCGGGGATAAGGATTCAGAGTAGTGTATTGCGGGGGAAAGCTATCGCGTTGTTGGAGCGCACGTTAAAGGAGAATGTAGGGGTAACGTAGAACGCGTTGGCTAGGTCAGGAGGTTTAGGAGCTACGGAACCGATAAGGGTTTGCCAGGCATGCTCGTTAACGAGTATGTAAATTGACGGGTCTATTTATTCTAACCATCGTTATCGAAAGCGCTAGATGAAGAAATCACGGGGCCGGTAGTACGGGCCGTCGCTTCGCGATGCTACAATCAATTACATCGATATCGCATTAAAGCGCGATTATTCCAATGATGGTTTATTGTTCGCGCTCAAAAATACCGGATTAATTTTCGTACACACCTTTTCCCCCTCCGACTCACTCGTCGATGCTATATTTCCGCCGTTGTCGATAATATACGCGTCTCACGCCGAGCGAAATCGCAAATAAATTTAGTGCCGGCAAAATAGCTTTCTCGATAGGTACTCGATAAGAGAATAAGAGGGAGAGAGACAGCATCGGGCTATCATAACGCGCTGTCCAACCATTTTATTGCAATGCTAAAGTAGGTATTGATCCAAATCTAGGAGAATCACGAACTAAGGTGCTCGACGACCATCGATCCGTCGTGGGGGGAGGGGGGGGGCGAGATGAAGGGGGCAAGAGGAGGAGGAGGGTAATCATTTTCCGTGTCCTCCTGCTCCTTCTCCTCTTCCTCCTCCTCCTCCTCTTCTTCCGTCGGTTATCCGAATTGGGTTCGAGGGGGTCTCGTAGCAAAGTTGGGGACTAGGAGAGGACACAAACACCTCCGTTCGGGCTACGGAGGAGGAGAAGGGTTTCAGTAGGGCCTCCGCTTGCGAGAAGAGGCGAAGAAGATTGAAGGAGGAAGAAGAGGAGGAAAAGAGAGGAAGCGAGAACACCTACGTGTCTCTCACTCTCACTTACCCTCTCTCCCTTTCTCTCTCATTCACTCACTCTCTCTCTCTTTCTCTCTCTCTCTCTCTCTCTCTCTCTCTCTCTCTCTCTCCCGCTTTCGAACGAGAGGATGCATGAGAGACTGCTCCAGACCGTGGAGAGCGGAGAGAGGGTGCTGCCTTGGGGTTCATTATTCAGGGCTATTGATTTCCATCCACCTCCTACCATCAGACCACCCAACGCCACCGGCGACCATGAGTGAGGGAGAAAGAGGAATTGAGCGATGGAGATGGAACGAGAACGAGATTGACGGGTGGCTGTTCTCTCTTGCGAGCTTCCTATCTCTCTTTCTTTCCCTTTCTTAGACCCTCAACATTTCTGCTCCCAGCATGCTGCGTCAACCTACATACTGACTGACATCTGTTTAAACCGAGCTGCTCGCTCATGACGAGCCTGCGTCTTATAATATCGGTCTGTTGCTTATGGCGTACCGATTTAATCCGTTTATCGATTAGACATTACTTCGGTGAGATCAATTTTGAGGTGGAAAATGGAAATCCGTCAACGAGTAATTGATTGTAACGCGTGTATATTTTACTTTAAATATATCAAATCTATGCAGATCTGTGAAANGTAATTTACATTTTATATAATTGTGATATAAGAATATTATAAATCTATTAATATATATAATAATTTTACAATATTATTAATATAATATAATATAATATTAATAGAAATAAGTCGGCATTATTTTCTGTATGAATCACTTGTCAAAAACTCTGACGCGAATAGACGTTGTCTCATAAATACAGGTGTCAAAAATATGCGTGGAATAATGCTCGGTAACAAAACTTGTCTCTCTTTTTCTCTCTCGAAATTGTCTACTTTTGCAAATTCTCGCGAAGTAGCGTCATCCTTTGCCGATCCTTCATCCTGGATTCGGATTTCTCCGTCGTTTCCTATGGAGTTGACGGAGTTGAGAAGAAACTTCTACCGAAACTTTCTACCCATAACGGCGGTCCGATAGGGCTCTCAAGCTTTCTCTTTGGAATTTCATGCCTTGGGTTTCCTGTTTGTGAAGGATCAGCTTGAGGATCATGGATAATACCGCAAGACCAACGGCCAATCGGTTTTATCCCTTTGTTTTCAAATCAGTATGGATAAAATATCGCATCGTCTACCCAACGAGAAGTTCGTGCTTTATCGTTCCGATGATGCACGTTATTAAATCTTTTCATTAAATATATTTCATTCGTAATGTATACGCGGTCATGTTAACATCATGGTACATTTACAATGAATGATTATTAATTGAAGCGTATATGACAAAAATAATTGCATAATATACGAAATAATTTAATATTAATATATGGACTGTTTTATTAATAATCGTATAATTTGTAAAGCAATAATCATATAATTTTTATCACTGAACGAATTTTACGTGTTTTTACCTCTTTTTTAAATGTGACATAAGATAATAATAATTTATTCATTATCTGATACATTTATTAAACATATTTTTATAATAAGATAACATAAGATATTTATTAGAATAATCGGAAAGACAGGACGTGCTCGCTAGCATGTCTGAGCCCATCTCACTTTTACTACTTACGCCATCTAAAATTATAAATTCGTGAAGGATTTACTCCGGAAGTTGTGATATTATATATTGAATACTGCGTCCATATTTTTACATTTTTACTTATTTTACTAACATTCTTATTATTTATTAAAGTTTATGATTTTATAAATAATGTGTATGTTTATTATTACATAGCTTATTATTTCTTCATCATATAACATAATTCCAATTTATTTTAATAGTAATACGTGTCAATGAGTTAATAAGCTTATTTTTTTATCTTATATTCTTCATATTAATCGTACTCATAAGTCCTGAAGATCATAAATTATATCTGAATCACAAAATCAGGCGCACTTGAGATTACAGTATGCATGTGTTACAATCAATTACTAGTCATGGGTAGCCGTTTTTCCGTCTTGAAATTGATCCAGTATGCGGAAGCAGCACGGGTTTGTTCTCTTTGACCGTGCCCAACGTGACGTAACGTAAAACCCCATTAGGTGTTAGCTCCTCCGTCGACGGTTAAACCGTTACTCGGCTGCCGTTCGTAGGTGGAACGAGTAACGCGCCAGTAGTATTGGTGGATGGGATATATATGTAGTCAGCGCGCCGGTAGAAGGAGAGAAAGAGAGAGAGAGAGAGAGAGGGAAAGAGAGAGAGAGAGAAAGGGAGCACACTGGCGCGCAGGGGTGTACTGGCACTGTGTGTGCCTATAGGGATTGCAGCTGCCGCGGGCGCCGGCGCGAAACCGTCGCTCGCGAGACCACCTCCGCGTGGTGGGCTCGTGACGTCAGCTATCCTCAGTGTGCGGAGAGCGACCGCAGTGTACACCATCTCCACGTTTTGGTAAAAGAGGCGGCGTCGTTGCCGGAGTGCACGAGTTGTACCGATCGCCGTTGATCGTGACGACGATCAGCTGGGGACCGCAGCTCTCGTCGTAGCCCCCTTAATTTTTCCTCCCTCATCCCCCCCTCCGCCGTCGTCACTCTCCCTCGTTGTGGATCCGCGATCACGGAGGGATTCGTGACGAGACTTTGGGACGCGCGCACGAGGATCTCGGACGGATTTTTCGTCGGTGGGAGAGGACGCGTCGTCGTCGCCGCTGCCGCCAGCCGCTCGAGACGAACTCGCGAACGATTCTCTTGCCGCGGCTGGCCCGCCGTCCACGCTCTGTCACTCCGCTGCGAAGTGACGCGGCCTTTTCTTCTTGATGTGTACGACGACGACAACGAGGCGGAGGACGGTCGGTAGTTACGCGGACGACGCTCTCGCCGGCGGTACCAGTGTTCCGGAGTCGAGTGACACCTAGCACGAGGAGCGTACGTCGCGGGGGCAACGGGCTGGCGAGGACGAAACGACGGTGTTTGGAACGACGAGTATACTTGTCGCGTATCGGTGGTGATGTTACTGATGTTTCGTTCATGACGCAAGTGTTTAAAACGTATAACGAGTACTGACCACGCGCGTCGTCGTCGGCCTCTCGGATTCAGACCGCGGAGCTTTATACGGTTCAGTGCTGTTTTTTCGTTCGTTTTGAGACACGAGGTTCACGCCAATTCCACGGTGGATCAACTCGACTCGTTCTCGCAGAACCGGTCAATTCGAGCGAGATCGAGGACACGTGGAGTCGGATCGGTTTGCTCTTAGCTCACGTGGTCGGTCGTCGAACGACCGGCGGCGCTCGTGGTCGCGCGACAGTTTCGCGCGTAGTTTAGACTTGTCGTGGATGATCACGCGTATAGGAGGATTTTTCTTCGCGCTCTTCTCGGCGAGCGACTCTCGGTATTCATGCTGCCTCTGGGCACGCACGACGTTAACCCGCACGTGAACGTAAACTGTACCCGGTGAGTGTTTCGCGCACGGTGAAGACACAGGCGTTTCGTTTAGTGCGCGGCGACGACGCGTTCCCCTGCATTCTGCTTCTGCTGCTGCATTCGACGAACGGAACGTACATGTCGCGAACAGAAGGAGAGGGATGACGACGCACGACCATCGCGATTCCGTTGTAAGAGACAACGTGGACTCGTGAAGGACGATTGTGCGACTGCGAGAACGAGAGACACGGCGGCTCACTCGTGGCTTGCGACTCTTCGTGGGACTCCTGAGATCCGCAAGCACGCGGAATCAACCAGGCAGCGTGGAGCGCTCGGCGATTGTGTGGCCGCGCGCCGCGGACCTTTATCTTTATCAGCCAGGTATCGAAATGCGGCCCAGAAAAATTGCTTCTCGCAATCCAATTCGCGACCTATTGCGTTTTGGATACGACACACGTACCATTTTCTTCAGTTTCCAATGTGAAGTCTGGAATAAGTATAGTTTCTGCAGATAGGTTTATATAGGAAAACTTTTCCAATTTTCAATTTCGCGGAGATGCATTTCTCATTTCGGCGTTGCTCTATTTAGCGACAATCGCGACGATGCTGCCAAGCATCGCAATTTAAAACAGATACACTTTTAATCCTTTTAAAGAAACATAAATAAACATCAATATACTCAATTATAGATTATAGATACATTATAGATACTAGGGAAATATCTATAATTTACTCGACTTTTATCGTCTGTTCATCTTAGCCATCCCGATTTCAGATTCTATTAACTCCTTTAATTTCATAAAATCGTCTACGAGTTATATAATTTTCTGTAGGTAAAATTTCTGAGGTAGAAACACACGTATACTCTATTCTAAAAAGTATGACGAGCAAATTTTCATCATATTTTATTATCCGGTAGGATCATTGTATATTTAACGCGGAGATATCTTGTAATGTGATAAACTTTCTAAATTATTCATAAAGTATTTCGTTATTACGCTCTTTTTACTGGAATCATTCGGATAGTTGGATTTACGCGCTTGAAATGGCAGGGAGATGTTATTTTTCCGCGGGAAGAGCTACTTTGCATCGCTCGCTGTATATCTATTTATGAAGGGCGCGAAGGATGGAAATGAAAAGGGATAAGTTATTGCGTAGATACTTGACACGATTTATGCTCCGTGGGCTATCCTCGTTTTAATATCCGCCGGCTCGCACGAATTTTACATTTTCTACCTCCACAATTTTACATGACGGCGCGAGCCTCGAAAAAAGATGGCGAAGAACTTCTCGCGGTATGTCGGCCCATTCTTCAGTGACTGCAGCTGCGAGCTTTCGCCGCTTCGCGGGTGCATTCTTGCACCGCCGTTTGTGGGAGCATATTCCAAGTATGTTCAATAAGATTCATATCCGGTGACAAAGGGTGCGCTATTTTTCCGTGACATTGCATGCTTTGAGCATTTTTAAGCGAAACGCGTATTTTTCACGAGTCGAGGCGTAGCACGCGAGGCTCTCTTACAATTATAATGAAATCTATCGATAATTTTTACTTAAACAACCTTCTTATATATATTTATGCTGTGCTTTTGCAAAAAGAAGAAAAGATTTTATCAAACCGAATTTTAGCGATATGCTAATGATACATCAGTGGTATAATATCTTCGTTTCCACATAAATACCCTGGGCATCGAATTCGTGCTCTAAAAGGGAAATGGCTAGTGGGCGAGCTGGGAAAAGTTTAAAGGTTACTGATTTTCGGTCAGATTGAGCGACGTGGTAAGCTATCTCCTTCGCTCTCCGAGTTGCGGTGGCGGTAGGTTTACGGATTTCCGAATGAGTTATATATACGCGCGGTGGAAATTGCCAGGTAGACTCGGGAGAATTGGCGTGGCGGAGGGTCGATTAAATTTTCGCGTTTTTCGTCGCGTCGCGGCGCCGTGCGCTCGACGTCCCGGTGCCACTTGAGTTTTGGTTTTGGCAGCGCCTCCAAAAGTGTTTCCCTATATTTGCAATCGAGGCAGGTTACAGTCTGACCCGAATCCTTAAGCTAGACCACGGTCACGGGATGCCTCGGCAAGCAGGCACGTAGTAACCTACACGCCAGGCTGTGCCAGGAGCGTCTTCCTTCCTTCCTTCCTTCTTTTCCGCTGCTCGGTTCATTCCCTTCTTTCCCGTGGCCCTCGTCTGAAACTTCGCCTCCAGTCGCTCCGCTCCTCGCTCTACGCTTCGCAAAAATACTCGATATAAAAGCGGTCGAATCTAGGTATTGTATGAGTCAAAGAGGAAAGTTTAAAGCAAGTATGGAATAAGCGTATCGAATGAAAATTCTGCGCCCGCCAGTATTGTCTCTCTGTATCCAAATTCGCTCTTTCCCATTATTTTGAAATACTTTCTTAGAAAAGGAGGAGCTTGGTTTCAAATGAGAGTGGACGTTGCAGCGTTTTGTAGCGTTAAATTGTTCCCTAATTTATTTCTTCATTAAATATATCTGTTAATTCTACGAAATCTCTTCGTCATATAATCAAATAAAACGTGATATCGTAATATCACAAGGGAGAAAATCTAATCTCATTCGTATTACCCCTTTGCTCTATCCTCTATCGAAGTGGTTAAGCTGGTTTTTTTTTTGTTATAACATATCTTGCCTTGAAGGGCTCTTCAGTATTCCGGACGCATTTCCGACGCGATGTTGGTAAAGAGTCGCACTTGTTGGCGTCCAGGGACATGGGGACATTGGACGTGGAACACCGAAGAGCCGGTAGAGAAAAGGTAGTAGTGGTAGAGGGCGAGGATCGCACTCGGAGGGACACTGGAAAGCGAAGCGAGTGCGCGGTGGTCAGCCTGGAGGGTCTCTTGGGAGATTTCTGGACCGCAGTCCTAAATCAGGTTTCATTCCCCTGGCGAGTCTCTGGCACCTCGAACCCTTTCTCCCCACCCTCTCTATGGCTTTCTCTTTCTCTCTCTCACATTGAGCCTGCTTGCGATATATTGAACAAAGCGCCTCGCTACACCTACTTCTTTTTTTCCACGTCTGACAATTTTCCTCCAACGTGCCGAATAATGTCAAGCGTGGAAAACGAAGAATAGCCTGAGCTGAAGAAATGCTCAAACACGGCGTGATAGATTCGACGATCAGCCTTCTATCATTTCGGCACAATTTTTCGAAATGGACCGAGAAGAACGTTCATCTTCACGGACTAGCTTTCGGTGATAGTATTATCTCGCGTGTGAATGTGTAAAGTCGAGGATAATGAGAACATCGCTATATAGCGAGGGATGATCGTTCGACCGGGAGATCTGTACTAGGCACATGCATTATCACAAACGATATCGCCGTAGCGCAGGCGTGGGTTACACACACCAGCACGGTTATACATTCGAAGACACGTGCGCGTAATAAGATAGCGAGAACACACTCGGATACGAGACATTGCAGGAACGAGGGGAGGTAATTTCTCGTCTTGTGCAAATAACTTCCTCAATCTTCCTCGGTCTTATCGACAGCTTTGCAGGAGGTGAAGTTAATCCTTGGCGCATTTATAAATTTTCCAGGAATTAGCAATCATTTGCGGAATTATTTCGAATCTTCTATTTAGTCATTTATATCAAATTTATTTATATCACATGCAATTACAAATGATATTACACTGAGAGAAAAATATAGTTACTTTTAGCCTCAAACATAATTTTATAATATTTCTAATTATGGTTAACATAATGATGCATATAGTTAAGTTAATCCTATTTATTGTTAGAAATATTATAAAATTATGGTTGAGCCAAAAGTAGCTATATTTTTCTCTCAGTGTAGTTACTTTTGGACCCAATTTAATTTTATAATATTTCTAACAATAAATATGATTAATTTAATTATATCATTATGATAACCATAATTATCATTAGAAATACCATAAAATTGTGGTTGGGTCCAAAAGTAACTATATTTTTCTTTCAATGTAATATTTATTTCTATTTATAGCTAGCGCAAATAAAACAATAAAAAAAAGAATAGAATTAATAAAAATCGATTAAATTATTTACGAGCACGGACGTCTCCGCAACGTCAAAAGACGAAGATAACAATTTTCGAAACTCGCGAAACAATTCTCGGTATGCGCGTGTCAAAATGTTTCACGTGTGCTCGCAAAGTGCTGCCGTCATACATTTGCGGACACGGAGCAGGGACGAAGGACCGCCTTTGTACTATTACGGCCGGAACATTACAGAAAGAGATACTCGCGCTTTCGCTGCGCGCCGTTGCTCCGTATGCAACGACGTCGACGGCGACCTACGCCGTTACGCCCATAAACATAGATCAAGCTCAACAATGGCCCGCCGGTAAACGTATTGACATTTTATACTTCCCACCAGCGCTGACTGGTTGCCTCGCCGAACGTCGGTGTGTTACTCAAACTGCGACACCGGGACAAACTGCAGGATATGCTGTCCTCGCCGCGATTCTACGCACGACGAGATGCTAATGGACGAGAACGATACGGGGGCCAGATTTATGAATGGTTCGCGATCGAACATGCGTTCGAAGTGTCGTTAGTTTACGGATTCGCGATCGCGGAAGTCGAGATAAGACAGATGCAATAAAGCTGTAACTTCGTAACAAGATGAACTATTGTCCCATTTCTAGATGATGCATGCATACATTTTTATTCAATTTTTGTAGAATTTCTCAATAACTAAATTTAACAAATTATATTTTTTTTTTATAAATCTTGCAAATTATTTGTTTCACGATATACTTTATATCGTATGTGGTTGTTTATTAAACATTAATTCAGTTTACTTGTGTATACTCATGAAAGCCCGTGTAATCTCAATTGGACATTCTATTATTTTGCGTAAATGGTGCTAAATCAGATTGATAGCCGATAATCCGCGTGCCTCTCGACACGAGGGAAGATATCCTGAGCGGTTGTTAACCTGATTCCAAACCATATGGCTGATATTGGGTTAATATGGTGAAAGTTCTCGGAGGGAACTTCTCTATAGAAGTGTGTTACGGGAACAGCGACGTCTGAACGTAACGCAGCGTTCTACTTAGGGCGCGTGATATTAAAGCGAGTAGATAAGGGCGATGCATAGTCAGACGTGCCATACGTTTCAATGCGTCGCCTCGTTTTTGTGGTTTCCCTTGTGAATCTTCCTTCGTTTGTGTCATATTGTCCTTATAGATCCTATAGAATTTCCATTTCTGACACGTCACGCCAAAATTGTCATGTTTCTAAAATATATTTGTGTCAATATTTCGAGGAATTGAAAGAACCTTTAAAAATTTTATTGCTATTTTTTTTAATTTAAAAAGTAATCAGTTTTACAATTTAGTTAGAAAGTTACAAGCAAATATTCATTAAGAATACCATCTCCTTACATAATCACGCGACTGTGTTACTTGAACGCCAATATGTTGCAAATGTTAGCGCAAGATTGCGTCATTATAAACTCTCTTAATCTCGCACGGAAGGAAAGGTAACCTGTGCCAGCGGAGGGTTAAATATTTATCACAGTCACGCGCACCGCATTATTCACGCTAGACCTTCGGGCATGGTGTTATTTCTTTAGTAGACTTAATTTAGAAATAACAGGATCCCAACTCACGAATGTTTAGGAAATCTCTTGATTGATCAGTTTATTTGTGCGTTACCTGCGAGCTCTATTTCTTCTCTATATGAAATATTTGTCTTTTTTTATATTTCTTTTAACAAGCAAGAAATATTTTATTTATAAAAACTGTGAAATATCGCGCACACTAGCAGCAGCGTTAGGAAAAACAAGCAGAGATGGAAAAACGGATGAGCGAAGAGTCGTGAGTTTCTTATCTATATAGACACGAACGCGAGAACTCTCACGCATCAATTTACACAATTATATGCATGACGCTTTGAATACATCTAAATTGAATAAGATGTACATACTACGTTGAATAAATGAGAAAAAGAATAACGTGAATCGACGCACGTTTAAATGCATTGATTAAAAAATTTTCTTTCACTCGATTTCAACGTAATGCATATAACAACAGAGAGATAATATTGCTCTTTAATGTTACGGAAAGCATGAAAAATTATATTTTCCAAATATTTATATTCTATTATCATTCTTTAAATAGAGAAGTTCACTAGGACACGTTAATGTTACATTAATTTATTGATGTAAATATTTGAGAATATATAATGAAGCATTTGTTGTGAGATTTCGACATTTGATTTATGATACTTTCCACGATATTAGCTTCATTTGTAGGACACAAATTACTAATGGCATTTTCCATTGGAAAAACTCGCTTGACAGCACTAACAATAAGTGTTTGAGGCTTATTTCAGGGGGTCAATTATGTATCTTTTAAAAGAGTAAAAATGTGAAAAGTGAGCAAATTTACTAGGTGTTGATCAATGAAATTACAAATAGCCTAGTAAATCTGCTCACTTTTCACATTTTCACTCTTTTAAAAGATACATAATCAATCCCCAGCACTCAGAACATGCTTATTAAAACTACCAATGAAATATATCTCAAGCACTCAGTGCTGTCAGTGCAAGCGAGTTTTTTCCAATGGAAAACGCCATAAGTGCGGAAAAACACAAGGACTGAAGAAGCTTTTATCAGATGTCTTTTGTTATTCACGAGAATATTTGTGGTAAATCGCCATTTATTTCGACGTGATAAAAATCCAGTCGATGTGTTACGATAGAATTGATTTACGATATTTTCCACGATATTATCTTCACTCGTAAGACACAAATTACTGAATGCGGAAAAAAATACGAGGACCAAAGTAGCTTTTATCTCTTTTAAGATGTCTTTTGCTATTCACGATAAAGGAGAACATTTGTGGCGAATCGCCGTTTATTTCGGCGTGATAAAAATCCCGCCGATGCGTCAGGATGGAATAATGTCTTGAATTTTTGAGATAACATATCGCGTGTTATACCGGAACCGGCCGTAAAACTGTGACAACGGCAGGTGACGGAGGAAAGTTTTCTTCACGCCGTGTGGCCCTTCAGCTGTTCACGTCGGATCCGTTTACGCCGGTCGGGGAAAATGTTTTCGAATACCACAAGTTGGAATAGGCTGCCGTCGACGGTGGAAACGGTGCCAAAATCTCAAGAGAAACGCGCCCGTGTTCCCCCCTGCCTTTGGCTCGACGTATCCTTCCTTTTCCGACCGCCTCTCACTCCCCCCCCTCCGCCCCGCTCGGTCTCGCCTCGCTTTGTTATGTTAATTGTTTCAAACTCGGGGCATCATCGCTACGTTTATTTTCCATTCTCGTCGCCTTCCTTCCTCTCTTCCGCGCGGCACACACTCGCCGGCCTCCGCCGACACAAAGCCTCGTTTTCGTCCTGGGCTATTGAGCCACGAAGAATAGCCCGCCCTTTGTTGAGCAACATCCTCCTTTCGGATATCACTTCTGATGGTCGTTTAATCATATTTTATTCCCCAAGGAAATACCACCCTTTATATTTTATCGGAACGTAATGTATCTTGGATTTCACGCGTATATATTTCGTTTTACCGTATATATCGCGCCAAGTGAAATGCGTAAATTCGAAATCGGTTCGCGCGGTCGGTTGCGTTGCAGACGTCTTGCGCGTACAAAGAAGAGTGTGATCGTATAAATCGCATTCCAATCCGATGCGTCCGTTTGTTTGACCGCGGGTATATATTTTTCCTCTATTTTTTTCCATATTTCTCATTCGTTTCAAGTCGTGACGGTTGCGCACCCGTGGCACTCCATATATTTTAATGCCCACGCTGTGGAATGCGGGCGAAACAGTTATTACAGTTTTAATTAAACGAAAATCATATCATTCCATACATACTTGATACATACAGTAGTCTGGCTGCTGTGGGACATGCTGATGCATTCAACGTAGCTGCATAGCGCGCCGCGCAACATCCCCGATGGTTTTCTGTTTCAAATATTGTATGCCTACTATCCTCTGGGAGGTCGCCGCTGCCAACTTTCGTAGGCGCCTCTCGTCGGTGTAGCTCGTTGGTGCAATTTTTGTTCTCCGTTCGCATTGGGAACAGTCAGTTTAAATGGACGCGCGGAAAAAAATAACGCGTTATTCGATTATTAAGAGCGTTACATCGTACTCGTTACAAGATGTAAGCGCCTCAGTTGGATGTATCCCGTATTATAAACTAATATCCATGGCAAACCACAAATATTGAAGGAATTTTGTGTGTAGCATTCTGGAATATTTTATGTACGCAAAATATGCCGGTAATGGGTCTTTCATCTTTGAATAGGCATACCTCGATATCTTTATAGGAAAGCCTCGGCCGCGGTATGTGGAGTACGAGAGGTATTTACGTTACGGCCATAAATTCAAACGACGTCTCAAAACGAGGTTAGAAATACGTTAGAGACCGTTTTCATATGCATATCGTTTTTCCCGTCGTTCGTAAAATCGCTCGGCCATTTCTTTCGATCTAAAAGCCGTTGGTGGCTATTTTAAATATTACATATTGTAGAACCAGAGAAATGGAACTCTGAAATATTAAACAATAATCTGTCCGCGTACACTGCTATTCAATAATGCCTAGATTTCCGTTTGCCTGGAGTAATTTCTAACGTGTACAATGGGATAACGCGTGTGGCTTCGTGTTAACGTGAGTAATTAGAAACGATAGGGTCCTGGCCTTCATCGCGCGTATTTTTCTCATTGTAGAAATAAGAGTTTAAGTCTCTATGGAATCGAATAGAGAATAAAAATTTTCCACAACCTTAAACGTCAATTTTGCACAGATGGGACAACTCATGATAAAAACTTATGTTCAGACATTATTGTATAGCAGTGTATACATATATATGGGTGTGACGAGTAATATTCTAAACAAGCTTTAATATTAAGTACTTTTGAGTTTGGGCTTGCGAGATGTATTATCGGCACTGAAACTTAGAGACAGTTAAACAAGTTAAGGTGGACGTAAGATTTAATAGCCCTGCAACCAGACGAAGACAGGCCTCGCGCCGTGTTCTCACGTTGTAGCTTATGCTCGGTAGCCGCATCATTTAGCAATATACACCCAAGCCCAGGTGCGCTCGTTCCTGTTGCTCGTCTCGTTAATTCGAATTCTGGCTTCTTGGACGGAACTGTGCCGTAATTTGAAAGCTCCGCAGCGGGCTTGCGGAGCCTTAGTAAGGTGTAGTGTTCGGTCAGTCGGCTTCCCCAGTCTTCCAGCAAGGTCATGTTGTCTCTCTTCTCGGCTTCTCTTCCTTCGGATCGTGTTTGCCTCCTTTCTTCTCCCTCTCTCTCTTGTTTCATCGTTTTTGGCGAGTAAGGGAGATGGACAGAGCGAGCAGCTCCTTTGGTCTTTCCCGTAAGGGATGACCGCAGGATCTCGGGCGGGCTATCGACTTGGCTTGGGCTCCGCCTGTGCAGGAGAAGGGTAAAGGAAGACTAGGGTTTGGTTGGTAGTCTGATGTTGTGTAACGGACGGCCTGGCTAACACCAAAGATGTCAGCACAGCATAATATTATCCTAGATGCCTCGCAGTTCGGAATTTACTCCGAGATACATAAGCCCGTGGTTAGCTAATACCAGGCGCTTCCTCGACCTCTACATCCTAGAAGTTGCCCGTATTAGGGAGGGGAGGGAATAACCCCCTTTCGATATTCGGCCATCCCTTGCATAATCGATCACGACGTTGGCAAAGCGAAAAGCAGCCTGCAGCGAGGCCGGCTTTCGTGACCGGTCGCGACATTACGTGTCGTATGGGATTTAGTGCGTATCGCGAAGGGTGTAATATCGATCCTTCCTAGCAAGCCCGGAATTGCCGTTCCGCCGCGAGAGATGTAATGGGTCCTGTATACCATAGGTAGAGAATTGGTGGAGGTGTTAGGATAAAACTGCGAATTATTGGAAAGCGGGAATGCGGGTTTGTTTCGAAGCGACGTGTCGGACGCAAGGGTGCGCACAGGACGTATTATCTCGCCCGCAGTTCAATAGAATGGACCGAAACAAAGGGGGCCACCGAGCAAAATAATGCCGACGTTCAGGGGACCAGGAACTAAGTGAGAAAAGGGATCTTGGTACCATTGTGTACGGGCGCGTAGATATTTATAGATGTCGAGCGCGCGTGTGTTGGTAAATGCGCGAGACCGTGTGAGTGGAAAATGAGAAGGACTACGTGAGGCTGCTACCCGCAAGGAGTGGAAACAATGGAGAAAATAAAATGAAGCTTAGGACCGGGATAGGGAGCAATCGGAGTAGTGGTAGAGAGAGAAAGAGCTCGAAGGTCGAAACGTGCTTTTATTCAAGATAACGCGAGAAGGAAATAGAGCCGGGACTAAATGGAAGGAGACGAAAGCTAGAGCTCCGCGAAAAGCGAAACTCCGGCTCCCTTCTTTCGATTTTTCTTTTATTGCGAAACTAGATATTACCTTTGAGATGAAGGGAGGCCGAATAGCAGCACGAATAACAACTTTTTAATTCACCGAGTCGGATATTACGAACAACATGCCACCAACAGCGCGCATCGATTGTATGAATTGAATCGTTACCCCCGAACATTACTTAGGAATCAAGGTGTGCGGCTGCAAGTGGCGAACACGGTTTACGTGCCGTGGCGCTTTGCTTTCAATTCCACTTTCAAACTTTTCCACCCGCCACACGCCGCTCTCAAACAAACCGTACCGAACCGCCTATTTGTTTCTCAACGGGACACGACATTCGTGCGGCACGTTTTAATGCGGCAGGAAGATATTCTCGGGCACGCACGCGTTCGACTTTATTATCATTGTCAGCGCAGTCGCGATACGCGGCACACTATCATCAAGACTCCGATAACGGAGCAATAAATTTGTGTGTTAGATCTCTTGTTACTTTACCATTGGTAGCCGAAAAAAAATAGATAATCACGAAAAGCGCGTATCAGTTCTTCGTTATCTTGGGAAAGTTTTATTTCAGTACGATAAAAAGATCGTAATGATTGCACAAAGAGACGTTGAGACAGGATAAACGCAAGGACACGTGCGGGAGTAAAGCCGGACGACGACCCCGGTCACCCCATAAGTTCTCCCCCTCGTTCCCCCTTGCCCACGTCACTGGCATAACCACCCTTGGCTTCGATCAATCTGGCGTCTGCTCTGCCATCGTCGCCTTTGCTTCCCACTATGTGCTACTCTGCGTTGGACCGAAGCAAGTACCCATCGTATATCAATGTGTCTCGAACCTACTACGATGATCAACTGTCAAAATCGGTGATCTGCAAGCGGCGTTCTCATCCGTCTACGAAATCGATGACGGATAGTTAGGGACGGTCAAAGATATTGCTAAGGACGTCCGTACATAAGCCGAGATGTGTATATAGATAGATTGCTGTAGGATTGGCGACGTCGGCTTAATCATCTTCGACAGTGCTTTATCGAGATAGCTACTCCAGATATGTTACATAACAGCGTGTGATCAATATGTCCATTTAATTTAGCAATATGTGTGTTATAACAAAATATCATACATACACTGAGAAAAAAAGATTGATTATAATTGATTATAATAATCCAGTCTTTATCAAAAATTATCAAGAATCTTGGTGAAATAGTTTCAACTAAACACATAGGTCATTATGGCAAAATAATGTTATAAAAAAATGAAGTGGTCATAATTATTATTAAACGTTTTGTTGTTATTATTATTATATTTGGTAATAATAACTAAATATTTCAAAAAATTGCGTTACTAAATGCATCTTATTACAAGTTTATCTAGAATTTTTTTTCAGTGTATGAAATTTCAAATTCTGTATCTTTTATGTCTGAAATGTCTAGAAATAGACATTCTACCAATGCAGATTAATTATAATCTCGGTTTAACATACTTTTTATTTTTTTTTCTTAATTCTTAAAACTGTAGGAAGATAAAAAATAAGTTAAATCGAGATTAAAATTAATATGCATTGATAGAAATATACGTTAGTTGTTTTTTTCGAGAATTTTATTATTTCTTCTTTAAAATTGAATATCTGCTTCGTACACAATTACAGTATAAGTGACAAGAGTTCTCGCTATTTCTTCACAATGCTTTTCGAACAATCTATCAAAAGAAACGAGACCGCCGATTAAACCGCAGAATATCGTACGTTTTCCATTAGGAACCTCTATCGCCCACAATGCTTCGATAATGTCTTCCAAGTACGATCGTTCATTCTCTCGGGCGCGGGTCAGATATTCGATAAAAATTCGTCCGATCGCCGTGAGTGTGGCCGCGTGCAGCTCGCTAGCACGATAGCGCGATTTCATACGCGTTTGCAGTTGGTGCGAGGCCAGACCGACGTCGGGGAAAGGTTGGCTGGCCAGCCAGCCCGGCCTGCCGCAGTTGGCCATCCGTGAACGGCAGTTCGCTTTTTGGCCGGTACGACCGGACAGAAATGTTGTTTAGCTTGATTGAACTTTCGCGGTGCCGGGGGGTCGACTTTCAAAGCAACGCGGCGCAGTGCTGTCTATACTACCGTCACCTATCCACCTGCATAAACCTCTGATCTCTTCTCTGTCGTCCGCTTTGCATCCGGCCTGTCTCGCCTGCTTACTCGTTTTATCGCACGCGCATGTTGAACCTCCCTGCAGGAACCGTGCAATTCTCTCGACGTCCTTGTAGTGTCGATTACAACAGAGTTCCCCAATTTCCTTCTTTATGTCGTGAATATTTTTTGTCATAAGGAAAATTAGTAATATTATTGCAATCTCTCTCCACTTTAAGCTTTATAAAATTTGTAGATATTTTGACTTTTCTTCTTTCAAATTTAAGCATTATTTGTTTTGACTAAAAAAAATAATATGGCATATATATTGATGAAATTACATTATAAATGGTTTATTTTATTTGTTTTTCCGTATTTAATACTTTTAATAATAATATACTTTTTTTAGTTTCTTTTAATGAAGAGCATTCGAGAGGATACCTTATTCACATTTGTGGCTTTAATAAAATATTATTGTCTTTATACATTTCTTATTCCTTTGAAAATCTGGGATTACAACATCTTGCTAAAATGAAGTCTGGAATTGCAAAGCGCCCTTCCATGAGCACGTAGCATCTACCACGGCCAGACTTCTCGATCCTTCATACGTGAATCGCATAAAGGGTGGCGATAAGATCGGGATGAAGTTCGCCGAAAGCATCAGAGAGATAGATTCTACGGGAGGCTCGATATTACTTGCACACTTTACGCATACGAAGTAATCCGTACGCGTGGAGGCGGCATATTGAGCGAGCGTCAGCCCTCTCTTCTCTCGCTCGCGGAGACCGCAGAGAGATCTCGTTTCGGAGGAGCTTGTCTCGGTTTACTGAGAGCGAAGCTATGGTAACCTTTGTCGCTAATACTATTTATCTGGGACCACGCGGCCCGTACGGCTGTCCGCCTCTTGGCGGCTGGTGCGTTAACGCAAACGGCACGGAGACGCGACCCGCCAAGATCCACGGCATTCATATTGAACGAGGCGCAGGTTCTGAATATTCATGCCACCGTGTAGGGCGAACGTCGCCGGCTGCAAGGTGGAGAGACGATGAAGGGGGGGTAGAGGCGGACTTAGCCGTCGCCGTGCAGAGGAGTAAAACGCGCCTTAATGCCTCGGTGATGTGAGCAAAACATGCCGCATGGTTGTTACTCATACGACGCAAAGGATTCGCGTTCTACAACGTCGTATATAGGGTGGCTGATACGACGATACGATAACCTTTAGCATTCGCCTCGTCCTGCCAGGAGAATGGAATAGATGCCGTTCGAATTAATTAATAATTGTTCTTCCCCCCCCAATCTGACACTTGTTGTACGTTTTCTTAAGTTCTCGCAAAGTTAGAAAATGTTGTATTTGTTTTATTGAGCGATTATTTCATACTAAATACATTAATAATTGTTATAAAAGCAACATTTATTTATTAAGATTGTCATCTTTTCGTACTGAGAGAAAAATATAGTTACTTTTGACTCAATCATAATTTTATAACATTTATAACAATAAATATAATTAACTTAACTATATGCATCATTATGTTAACCATAATGATCGTTAGAAATATTATAAAATTGTGGTTGAGGCCAAAAGTAACTATATTTTTACTTAATAAATAAATGTTGCGTTTATAACAATTAATAATGTATCTAATACGAAATAATCGCTAGTATTCAATAAAACAAATGTTGCTGTAGTCGGTATATTCTATGCAGATATGAATGATTAGATGGGAAAACTGAAAGAACAAACGTATCCTTCGCGTGTCGCCTTGCATAAACGTCCGGCTACGGAGGGGGAGGGGCGAAATTATCTATTGATTTTGAATGGGTGGCCACTATGGCGGATTAGGCTGACCAGCAGGTTGCGGTGATTGAGGCTGTGTCTGGCCTTCTGCCCCGGCCGTCCGCCAGCTTTATCATGCGCTCCCACCATCGGCGCGGAACACGTGTAATCAGCCGCCGATCAGCCAAACATGAGGGCCAAGCCGGCCGCATATTATTTTGCGGTCGGCCGTAGCTTACGAGTAAACGCGGGAAAAATTTATAGCCCCGGGTGAGGAGGGATCCGCTGGAAGAGAACAGCGGGCCGCGATCAAATATCCTGCAAAACTTGAAGTTTTCCCGGGGTCGAGTTAGATTAAGTTGGAAACATATGGATACTCTATATGAAACTTTGTTACACGCGAGCACTTTAATCAGGAACTTTATCGAGCGAAAACGTGCCTTCCCGTAAAATTGATCGCGCCGAAGATCTGATCGCGTCGTCGCGATCTGTCAAATATTAATCCAAATGGAATAGCATGCAGAAACGTTGCAATTGATTTCTACTAATTTATTAATAGGTATGCGCGTAAGATTTTAAAACCAATCTCGCGAAAACAGCTATAAATGATTTATCGAAACGTGTCACTGTAAAATGATCACATCTTATCGATTTGCTAATGTAAGGCTAATCGAGTCGAATTTGCTTGGAAAGATTGATTTTAAGAGGGCGGAAGAGGCGGGGACGGACAAATGCAGCGGAATGTCACGAAATCGTCCAAGAGCGGAAGCGCGATCGGAGACGCAAAATCATAGCGCCGCGAACGAACCGCACGTGAGATAAACGTTTCCCCGCTGCGCCGGAGAACTGTCCGCTGATTTATTGGGCAAATTAAAGAACTTTCCAGTTGGCATTCCTAACCCTTCCCGCTCTTGTTCTACAAAGTGGTTCTAATTAAAAGACTATAAAGAGTCAGCCGCCACGTAACGGTGGCGAGAGCTCACGTACGGTAGACGTAGAACGGTTCGGTGGGTAGAGAACGGGGTTGCGGGGAAGAATGGAGTGTCTGGGCGAGCATGAACGCTTCTTTCATGTCTGACCGTCGGTGTAACGCGCGGCGAAGGAAGGGTTGTTTAAAGGTGGAGCGAGCGGCATGGATTCCCAACTTGTAGATACGATATAATGAGAGAGGGGGAGTCTGAGGGGGGCAAGACGCGAGTCATGCCGCGAGCAGACTGCTCGCGCACGTTAACCGGTCTCTCCAATTATTTTTACGTCGGTTTGCGAGTAACGACTGTATAACAGGATTCTATTGTTTAACCGTTAATTTTTACGGCGTGCGACCGTTGCAAGTTTTCGAGCGACGGCGGCACGCAAGGCATGCCGTTAACTCTGAAACGTTTTCTCCCCTAAATCCTAAATCTCTTTCACCGCTATGCCAGTCGTGGGATATTCGCCCCTCTGTGTATTTCCAGGATAATTCTATCGCTCGCGTAGCGTATCCTCGAGCCTTCCGCGAGCTCACTCAGCGTAGCGTATATCTCCCATGCGGGAAACACGTCAGCGAAAAAAAAGTTTCATAATTCTTAATTCAGTTATTGAGGATCGATATGGGAGAGTGCCATATCTTGTAATGCGTCAGCGTGAAAACAGGTGGAGGCTGTCTCATACAGTTTCATTCGCGTGCCTGCAATCTCCATAGTCCAGAAATGTCGCTCGTATATAAAGATAACCTAATTACACAGTTACAAGATACAACATATAAAAAAGATAAATTTATTGATTACAGTTCTTTACAGTTACCTAAAAAAATCATTATTTTAACAATTATTTATTGTAACAATCATAGTTTTTTTTTAAGTAGCCAATATATTTATTTTTATTTTAATTTCCACATATGAATAACTTAAAGACGCCATGATTAATTTATATTTATATTATATTATAAACTTTAACGATATCATTAAATAGGTATGTCAATATACGAGGTATAATTGATATAGCGACCCAAAATTTGCAGACGTGTTCTTGCATGAATTTGAAGCTGATGTCTTCTTAGAGAAACTATCAATAACTTCTCTGAATCGAGATGTAAGGAAGAATCGTAAACTCCAATTTTGTATTTAATTCTAGATAAATTTTATTTTAATGGTTTTGTAAATTATATATCTCAAGATAAATGATACAAAAAATTCAAAAATTGCGAGGAGTACGACTCGTCACATTTTTATCAAGGAAAGATCGATTCTAAATCAGTCAAAGAATTCATTCAAAAATATTAGCCCGTGTACTGCAGTTACGTCGTGTAGACGACATTATACTACGGCGTTGATCGAAAATGTCGTTGTATCCTCTCGAAATGCGCCGGCGTTACGACGCTTTTAAGGGCAGCGATCCGACGCCTTCCTCTTTAATGAGACGAGCGACAGGGCTGCGCGCAGAAGAGGGGGAGGAAGATGTTCTCTCGGTTGCCCATGTCCCGTGGGGTAGGTTGATGCTGCGTATACCTACTATCTCCTTTCGGGAGCGCCGGGGGAGATGGAACGAGATGGAACAGTCACGACGAGACGGGAACGGGACGAGGCGCGTTGGTTCGAATAAGAGACAGATCTATAGCACGAGGGGGGGTCTCGCCGGGGATGAAGGAGGAAAGCAAGCAAGCACACAGGCAAGGAAGCAAGGCAGGCAGGCAAGCAGGCAGGCAGGCAGGCAAGCAAGCAAGGCAGGCTTGCGAAACGTTACCTATAGCAGTAGGCCGTGGCTGTATTGATCAAGACGAGGCGGGACGGCGGAGCCTCCCTATTTCCGTTGTTGGCCCTGTTCTTGCCTCTCCTCGCGCCTACGAGGAGGAGGGTCTTGTTCCTTCGATCCCCTGTTCCACGCTGCCCTTCTTTTCTTTGGTACTGACCGCAACCTCCGTGCTGGGGGCGAAACGCCGCCATCACCGATACCAACAGTAGGCAATCTCTCACGATCAACATCAGCGACGGTGGTCTTCTAAAATCTATTCGTTTTCAGATGCCCAGGCCGCGGGAGAGAAAGAGAAAGAGAGAGAGAGAGAGGGAGAGAGAGTGCGGTCGCCGGGTACTCTGTTTTTCTCGCCTCATCGATTTTTCTCGTTCTCGTGTATTCATGCCGTGAATAATTTACGCGGATAATTTTGTACCGATTTTTCCCCGAGTCGCACCTTCCGTTTGATTGCTTAGGTCCTTGAGTCAAGTTTGATGTTTCCGCATCATTGCGTCGTTTCAGGAGCCTATTATTTATAGATGACCTGTTCAGATAAAGGATCTTCGGTTCGATGCATCTCCAGCGGAGTGGAGTTTATCAATTTGTCACGAGGAGAGAAAGAAGAAGGCTTTCATAAAATCGAATTTAATAAATTGCATTTATAATATTTATACACGTTTTATCTTACTGGACACAACAAATTTTTCGAAAGACATCGGCAAATTCTTCTTATATACGTGGGCACATAATTCCTGAATGTACATAAATGTGTATGTTTTGTACGTGTATATAGCCAGAAAGAAGTTGCGCGTAGGGAGAGGCGTATAGAATGGAAGCTCGATTCTCTTATTTTACGCTCACTGTTCTCTGCACTCTTGTATTTTATTTCACCTCTCAGTCTCTCTCTTTCTCTCATAATTTCGTAAGAATTCGGCTATATTGAAGCTCGCATATTATCTTCTTTCAGGATAATCCAACGAACGAGCGAAACAGCTGTTTCATAATATTCTATATTTTACCTCGCGATTATAATTCGCGAATATTTTTGCGAAATATCGCAATGTGACGCACAACGGTATCGCGCCGAAGCCGCTAATACGAACTATGATTAAAGTACATGCATCGAGCATTCCGCGTACCTATTTCTAGTTACAATTCAGCCAGCGCTGCAACTGGATACGGGTATGTACACAGTTTTAGCCGGACTTTCCCAGGGAAATGCCAGAAAATTTTATTTCGCCCGGTGTCATGGCAGGCATAAGCGGTCAGGGTAACAAAAAAAAAAGAGAGAAGAAAAAAATGCACGGACATCCCGTCCGAGTGCCGTCCGGGCATGAACGAACGAGTTTACGTTTCAGCCGTCGCGAATCGAGTAAATGTAGGGAAAGATGAGGGATTGCGGTTTTCAGGCTGGATCGAACTGGAAAGAGGGGGAGGATGACCGAGGGAGGATTCGTGTCGCGGGGAAACAGGCGATTCCCCGCGTTTTGAAGGGATGGCGGAAAAAATTTCGCGCTCCCCGCGCGCGTGTCCGCGGCGGGTGGGCGCGCCGGGCACACGTATATTTATGCGATACATTACGTATTCGGGTAAATGACACGTGGCTTGATTTACCGCCGTCGGAATACGGCGGCGGAATAAAACGCGCGAGCGGACGCGGCAGCCGCGTGATTCCTGAGTAATGCACCTCGCGCGCAACGTCGACGCACGCGCGTTTACGCTATCTGCATTTTAATCGTCTGGTTCCGTCGCTAATTAATCACGGCGCGCGATGCCCGGTGCGTTCGCGGTGTATTTTTCGTCGCGATTTATTTACCCGCGCGCGTGGGCGAATTATGCCGCCTTATGATGTCGGCCGCCGCACCGCCGTGCTTTTCTCTCTCGCGCGTTGTTGTCGAGATCTTTTTTGCGCGCGGGGCGCATCCAGAACTCCCGACATACACGGTCGAAAACGGTGGCAGGGCTGCAGCTGCATTGGCAACTGCTAATACGCTATGTTTATATTTTACACATCTGTTGCATTGTTCTCCGCGCGCGCTCCGACCATTCATTCAAATAAATGTATTTTCATTGCGATATTTCCAGCGCCTTTTCACTATGACGAACGAAATCGCGACGATTACAGGAAATAATTACGAGCGACGGTGAATAAAAATTGCTGCGAGATATTACGCCGTTGCACAATGGTGGGAACAAAGCGCGGATCTTTTTTTTTTAGTTTCGCCGAATAATGTGGTAACCGGAGAACATTGTACCTGCATGACCACAGCGTTGATGAGTTGCGCTATCAGCCGTCCTGCATTTTGCGGGAGATGTAATCTGTAGCAGCGATAACAGCAATTTGCAGAATCCAATGTTAGCTGCCCATATCACAGAAATTAATGAGTAACAATCGTGATTTCAAACGGTAATTAGATAGGCAAATTGAAACGCTGCAAATGCTATGCAGAGTATATATTTTGTATTTTCGTGTGCAGGCAAACGAAACGTTTTACATACTGGGCACAATGCACAATTAATCTTCCGCGCGACAGCAAAACAATGCGTTTAAGGGCTAGAAGGTATTTCGCCGCTCTTGTTCCTGGAATTTAGCTGTCTCTTTAACCATGCAATTCCGGATATAGTTCAAAAGTGTGGCGCAGCAGCGTCGCGAGATTGCAGTGGCTCACTTTGAACAGTGAACACGGCGCGGTATAACAAACCAGTTTGGAGAATGACGGTATTTAAGCGCCGAAAGTTTCGTCCAGAAACATGCACCCAGTTTAATTCCCTTTCGCCTTTCAGCCCTTAAAACTCGCGAGAACCGAGCGGCCACGTCTAATTGATGTAGTTTTTATCGACTTACGCACGCCTCGAGCCGTGGCGTTATTCATTCAATGCTTTTCGCCAAGGGTTGAAAGAAACCGCATCGTTTACCGGCTTCCACAGCGTGCGCTTTCGCACCCTCGCCTTCCATCCTCGCCTTCTTTGAATGCTTTCTACTTAACGAAATCAATACGCTAAAGTGACTTAACTAGCTCAAAGAGAAAAATAGCTCAAGTTGTTATAGTTTCTTAAAATTATCAAATACACGTGTAATATGATTATGGTGACCACATTTCTTTGAAAAAAATTAAGGACACCGCCACCTACTCTTGTTACACAAATAAGTGCAATGTAAATTTATTATTATTATTAATATTTTTCCCTAAATATATATTTATATAAAAAAAAATTAAAATTTTGTAAAATAATTATATATAAAAAAAGAAACACACATTTATTTAAACATTACACAAAATATATAAAGGTGATAAAGATTGAAATACAGGACATTTTATAGGACTTTTCAGAAGTAAAGGACAAAAATGAGTTTTCAAGAAAAAAATAAATCTAAAAGACAGACATAAAATAAAGGACTGTCCTCTGTAATGTAGAACGGATGGTCATCGTAAATAATAAATATGATCCATCAGTTTCTGAATGTAGGCCAACTAAAAAAAACAAAATGTTTCAAAACTGATTCAAAAATATATTTGCCGTCCATATTTATAATATATGTTATAAATGTGCTGAAGAAAAGGACGAGAAATGCAAATATAATGGCATTTTAGAAGCTTAAACGTAAAATTTTTTCGTAAAAGAATGCTCATAAATTGCATATCCTTTATTAGAAAATGCATCAACTTTATTTTTGTACAATTAGTAATTTATACAGTTTTAGACATAATTAGCTACGAAAATTTTTATCATTCTGTGACGCGCGATGAATATAGCGACGAAAGTGGTCGCTGAAAGTCTGTTGCTCCGTGAGACCAAAGCAGAGGCCAGAGATAGCGAGATAGAAGGAACTCCTTAGGAAGAGTAGTCCGCTACCCCGCGATTCAGACAAATGCACTCCAGTTGTTTTCCCCGGCTCGTTCCGTTCGGTCTTTATCAAATCTCCTCTCCCGTGGGCGGGTGGGGGGGGGCTTTCCGCAGTTTGGAAGACGCGGCCGATAAGGTCCCCTCAGCGTGGGATCGCGCTTGACGAAAAAAGGACGGAAGGACGAGCGGGCCGTACCCGGAGGCAGGAGAAGCCACGATAAATACTTTTCACCACGTCGCAAAACAGAACGGGAGGGACGATGAGGGCGAGGATGACGGTAGTTCGCGGCAGAGGAGAGTGTGGGAGAAAAGAAAAAAAGGAGAGGGAAAAGAAAGGAGAGGATTCTTCTTCACATCTTTCTGCTCTCCGTTCGCAACGGAGTCGAAAGTTTCCACTCTGAAGGAAACTTGAGTAGTTTCACCAATCGAGAGGCACTCTACTTGTACGTTCGCCCCCCTTTTTTTGTCTCTCTCCCGTTCTCTGTGCAGAGATACTCTCCGTGCCGGTTAAGATCGAACTTCTTTCAGTGGCCGAATATTTAATTGAGACGTCTTGCTACAATTAACAGTCTCAACACATTATTGGAGATAGAAATTTTTACGTAGGATAGAGATAATAAATAATTACGTGCAAAATGGAGAGTAGGTAAATAGTTAATCACATTGGCAGAATGTTGGCAAAAAAAAAAACGCTGCGTACAGTGAGAAATTTGTCTTAGTTACGACTTTAATTTTTACGAATCGGCTTCAACTTTTACATCCGCTTTAAGTATGAATTATACATCCCCTGCAATGCTTCATACATTAAGGCCACATTAAGGAACGAAAGGGAAGGTTGTTGATTTACGGATTTTTCGCGACGTGCACATTATTTCATAGCTGTAGCCTCGCACGGGGGAGGGAAACTTAGCTACGGCTACGGAGTGAAGTGCAGACTGTGGGAAAGGGAAGTAAGAAGAGAGGAAAGAGCCGGGAGAGTAGCTCCTAGCAGACTGGCGCGAGGATAGAGCTGTCCCAACGGAGGGGGTGCGGAATATCGTCTCGGTTCTAGCCCTCTCTCGCTGCCGCGAGCGCAGCTGCCGTACTTTTAATATTGTTCTACCAGACTTAAAATATGAGACTGCGCCACAACTCCGGCCTCGAGTTGCAGGCTTCGAGGTCCGTTTCCGTCCTCCGGTCCAATCCTCCTTATGAGGAGGGAGAGACGCCGGGTCCGGTAATCTACTTGCGCGTAATAGCTTCGAAAAATCTCTCCCCCGCCTAACTCGCGACTCCGAGAAATTACGTAGCAGCAATAATCACTAATTACCGAAGAACTTTCTCCCCGGGAGGTCTCCTTATTAAACAGCGAGTTTCATTTATCTCTTTAGAAACGCGGACGATCGCCGGCACGGATAACGCCGGCGGACTCCACTTTTTGTTACACCGTTCCGCCGGACTGACGATAACAACTGTACCCCGTGTTGTTTGTAGCCGTCGCGCGAATCCGCGCGCGAAGTATCGTCCCCGATATCGAACGCTAAGCGCTGACCACGGGAATTCGCGAAACTCCGAAGTGTCAACGCTCAAGTTTGTTTCCACGTCAATACATTTATCAAGGATATTTTTGCAGCCGGCCACAATTCTCAGCGTCGGATCGGTCATTTTTTCCCTGATAAAAAATAGAGGAGCAGTGGCGGCGAAAAAAAAAAGGCGAGTTAGTAGGACGTATTTGTGGCATGCCGAGTGCGCCCGGGGCATGAAGAACAACCTGTTTGTTTCGATACGTCCGAACTGCCGTTTGTCTTAATTGTTTACCAAATTTGCTTTAGGACCGTGGCACCGCTCTGTCACTCCGTTTCGAACTCTCGCCCGCTCGCCTAGTTTCTCTGTATCGAATGCTCGTGCAGTCGCTCGGGCCCGCGGATTTGTTTGTTCGCAAAGTTCCGGCGCATTACATCAGAGGTGTCTGCCACGGTCCTGCGATTTCGCCGTTCCTGCGAATCCCTACTTTCGCAACTTCGTAGACGCGACGCTCCGAAGGCGCGTAACATATATATACGTATGTATAATACATATATATACCTCCCACTCCCCCGTATCTGCACACTTCACGAGGAGATCTCTCGCCAAGGTGACTACCGGTCCGACAAGATGCATCGCTTTTCTTTCCGACCGCCGCCGCGTGGATACCGGCGTGGATAGTTTCCGTTCTATATTTTATCGGTATTTTGAAATTCAAGGAGCCGCGCGGCGGCTCTTCCCCGAAATTCGACCTGCATGAACTCAACTCGCACTTTGAAATTTTAACACTCGCGCCCGACAAGACACACTGCTCGTCCGTACGATTGGTGTGGACGTTGTCGCCTTCATTCCCCTTCAAATGATGCCTCTCGCAGATAATAGAAGCAGCTCGGCATGGCGTGTTATTTCAGTTTCCCCGCGCGTTTGTTCTTCTTATTAGAAGTTTTATCATTAGAATACATGTCGGGAAACACGACGTTGAGTTTATGACTGTAATATCGCCGAAATTCATATGCCGAACATCCCGAAATGTATACCGAGAGCTAGTAGAAGGAATTAATACACGAAATAGGCTATACAAACTCCGAATTGACTGGGCATAAAATGTAGTCCGTTGGAACTCCAAAGTTGTAATTCTGGATGATACTCGGAGGGTTAATATTACATGAGAGTTAATATTATGCATATTAAAATTAGAACTTAGGAACCATATTATTGAGAGAGTAAAAAAATTATAAATTATTTGTTCTAATAATAATAAATTTTATTTAACTTGTNAAATAAAAATGAAATATATAATTATAATATGGAATAAGTCATATATTTATTAGAAATTATACATTTTATAAAATTTAACTTGTAACATTAAAAAAATACTAGTAGTATACATTACTCGAATATTCTGTTTTTTTTTATATAATAGTTAAACGTTTTAACGATCGTAGGGAATCTGCGATAAAAGTATACTTGAAACGCTCTTGTTAAAAATAAGTATATCGTCATTGAATATTAACACCCTATCGAAGACTCTCGACACAGATGCAACGAAGATCGATGTCGCAGGTTTGCTACGCAAACAGGGTTGGCGCCTGCCCCTGCCACTCGACAAGAGGACCGAAAATCCCCCGATAAAACGCGTTCGCGAAATATTCCGTGTCGCGACACAAACGAAATGCAAATGGCCAGGCTACGCGTCGCACAGACGTTTGGCAACACTGTTTGGGTTTCGTCCGAGGGGTGGTTTTGGCAGTCGGTAGGTGAACATAGAGGGTGTATACAAGACAGATAGAGCCACGAGAACACACGAAAGGGAGAGAAAGAAAGAGAGAGACGGCGAGAGAAGGGCCGAGGAAGCGAGATAGGTCGAATGAATGAACATGGGTATGAGGAAAGAGAGAGCGAGAGGGAGATGAACGGGGGGGGGAGGGAGAGGGGAGCGAGTAAAGGGGAGAGAACGAGATGAGAGGCAGGCTGCGTTTGGGTCGTTGTACGTTCCGTCCAGTCCGTCAACACCTCGCCGCCCTCAGCCAAGGGAAACTATAAAATACACGCGACATCGTCCAGCCGGCTATCGCTTTTTGATACAACGAACGCGTTATATCCGCAGCCGATCGGCTACGCCGTCCCCGACTTCTCCTCGTCCAACTCGAACTCGCACCCGCGTTCGACGCCGTTCTCCTCGAGTTTGCCGTATTTCGGATACTCAACTCAATCGAACGATGATTCACGCGCGCACGCATACGGCCGCGCCCGATAACACTGTCCCGGCTAACTGCCGGATAGTGGATTTACGATGAGTTCTAGATGATTATCTCTTGGGTGTTCGGCGTCGCGCAGCCGGAATTATACCCGCCGCTTCGCATTCGCACGCTAATTGAAACGATCCCGGCTCCGCGCCCGGGATTCAAGCAATTTCCGCGGACGCGTTATTTCACCAAGTAGGATGGAGGTCGCGACGACAGCTCAAGGAAGTTTCGCCGACGCAGCCGCCGTCGCCAATTCCGGAGAGTAATTATAAGTTGGGCGAGAAAACGAGGAGAGACGCGCTGGAGGATGGCGAGCTGGTCAAGCGCGGCAGTTCGTCCCGTCATTACTTTATTTCAAGATGTTTTTCGGTATGTACACAGTCGGTGTGCGCGCGCGCGCTCGTTCAATATACATTTTGTGTGTAAATCCGTGGCCTCGTGGCGCTCGTCGCGTGATGCTCGCGTGGCTTCAGTTCTATAGGGTCGTCGCAGTGAAAGGGTCGTCGGCACACACCGAGAGACATGTCGGACCTACAAAATGGGGAGTGCGTGTTTTACGACCCATGTAAATCCTCGTGTCTCCGTGTATTTGTTGTTTAATTTAGATGTTTTCTACTTCGCGCCAGTATATTCGCCATATGGCCCATAGTGCTTCTCTCGTGGCGCAAACTCGTTGAATGCAGGCCGCTGCAATTAGTCTTTTCAACGTATGCGATAGCTATTACGCGCAGAGAAAATATGGGTGTTTATTAGTAGTGTATGTAGCCATTGTTTCTCAGATTAACAAATCTTGAATTGTTCACCCAAAAAAAAAATAATAATTTCGATATACGTGGAATCCTCTAAATCTTGCAGGATTTTACTCTTATATTGACCTCTGAAATCAAGAGAAAAATAGTATAAACAAGAGTATTTAAAAGAGAAAAAAATGTATTTTTCATTTTATTAAAAAAGGAATATGTTTGGTGTAAAACAATAAGCTTTATAGAATATGATTATAGGAAAAATCACTTTGAGCGTAAAATAGTTTTTTCTGGGTGTTCGACAGACTGGAATAATGACAAGCGAATATCGCAAAAAGGAGATATAAATGTCTGTTGACAGTAACATACAATTGTTCCCTGAAGCCAAGGTAACCGTAGGCATTAAGCTGCTGCCAAATGGAAGAAAGTCAGAATTGCAGAAAATGTCCGAGTAATAATATATCGGCCGGATGTAATGGCGCGGTATTGGACATTTGCGATTTCCGCGGAGACCAGTAGAGACCGGCGGTCTATCGCTGTTGACAAACGAAGGAAGGCTAGGTCGAGACGTCGAATAGGATTTAGACGATCTGAAGATGGAATGGCATCGAGGGTGGGTCCCTACCCGAGGAAATAACGTCGGCAGCCCGCCGAATGGCAAACGCTATACAGGAGAGAGAGCGTGGTAGCACAATCAGGCTTGATGCCAAACAGTTCTAGCCACTCCCAACCGGTTCCACCCGTGGGATTGGTTGGCAATTACAAGATGTGCGATAATCCGCAGACTTGGCAGCGGGTGCCGCTTGCGTTAACCCACCAAGATTAACACTTACCTACACGTAACTCTTGGCTCCCGCTTGGCTGCCGCTCGCTTCTGCCTCTTGCTTCTTCGTCATCAGCCTCACCGCGCCGTTTCGCCTCTTATGGATATTAATAACGTATCTTCCTGTACCTCTAAGAGTATTACACCGCCTGCAAGGACCAGCAAGAACCAAGTTTCTCGACCCACAAAGAAACCACCTGTCTACCATAATTTTCTACGCATCCGGAGCGGCAGGAAAACCGGAGAAAATTGCATAAGTTCCTAGAACGTCGCACGGTGAAGTGTTAATTGCGATTTTTGTCTCGCCTACGATGTTTCGTATCATTGCTCTTGCATCACCGCGATACACTTCCAGCAATATACCAGCACAAAAAGAATCTTTAATATCTTCCGACAACAAAATATCTATTATAGAAATGTGAATTTAATCCGCGTGCTATTTCGTAATTATAAAGTTGATTAAAGCATAGTTTATATATTTTCATGCGACATTTAAAGCATCCCACATCGATTTCAACCGTTATCAGGTTCCATGGAAGCTGCAGGCTTCCGCGGAGGAGCTCTACGTAACTCAACCAGAGGAGAACTACCGGGGGATTAAAGTTGCTCTGGCAAAAGTCCCTGAATCTTGCGGACTATGTCGGCCGACCCTCAGCAGCAGAACTTAGATTTATGCCGCGAAACCCTTGGAATTACCGAATCGAGGATTTATTTCTCTTTTCGCTCCCGTTCGCTTTCCTCACCTTCGCGTATAGGTGGAACGCATCTAATCCCGCATGAAGACAGAAACGCAGAAAGTAGTAAGAGAGAGAGAGAGAGAGAGGTACGAGTTAATATCTTTCCCTCTCACTACCACTGTCTCCTTCGTTCTCTCTAAATCATCAGACATTAGCGCGATAGAAATAATTTTCTAAAGTCAGCCTCGACTATTATTTTTTCTCGAGCTATTTTTACCGGGATAGCAGAGGTAGCATGCGATTCAACTATTACATCAGCGTAGAGCCGGTGAGACTCATAATCGTTATCGCCATTTCCGAGTGTATCAGCGATAGATAGAAGAACTTTTAAAGCCCGGAGTCCGGAGGGCGGTTGCTGTTTGGCGGGGAAGATAACTGGCTTCTAATTGTGGATTTGCAGTTTCATTTAGCTATCGATTTCTCGCGTTAAGGCTAATGGGGAAGTTACTGCGTTATATCGTATAACCGCATTTGGTGACGTTACATTAGTCTCGTAACAGACAGACTGTGGTTAAATGTCTACTCGACCGGAAGTCAGATAGCAGATTGTCATGTATAGCGCTATAAGCCATGATTAATTTCCATCCGAGGGACTGTAAGAAGTTAAACGCTTGCATTAACTGTTATTTCGTTATTTTTACGTTCGAATTAAATCGGAGAAGAATCTAATGGATGTTTATTCTGTCCGAATAATGCACACTCATGTAGTAGACTAGTTCGAGTTCTTCTGAAATCAGTTTATGCAGCTTTACCACATTACCGTAGTTTCTTTGAAATAAGATAAAATTATTAGATTTTGCTACTTTTACGTTCGAATTAAAGCAGAGAAGAATCTAATAGGTGTTCATTCTGCCCGAATAATGCACACTCATGTAAACTTTCGAGTTCTTCTGAACTCAGTTTATGCAGTTTCACTAAAAATCACCGTAATTTCTTTGAAATAAGATAGAATTATTAAATTTTGCTATTTTTACGTTCAAATTAAAGCAGAGAAGAATCTAATGGCTGTTCATTAGAACCACTGAGAGAAAAATACAATTACTTTTTGATCCAACCATAATATTTTAACAATGAAAATGAATAACTTAACTATATGCATCATTATATTAATCATAATAAACACTAGAAATACTATAAAATTATGGTTGGATTCAAAAGTATATTTTTTTTCAGTGTCCTGCCCGAATAACGCACAATCATGTAGTAGACTTTCGAGTTCTTTTGAAATCAGCTTATGCAGTTTTACTAAATCACCGTAATTTCTTTGAAATAAGATAGCATTATTAATTTACTTGCACATACGATTTTTTACTGTTTCTCAACACATTAATCGCCCGCTTTTAAAATTGGACATGGCGGTCTGAGAGGAGAAAAAAAAACGGACGTGTAACGAGCGCGGGAGGCCCGACGGTACTTTTTACACTTGTCACACACATCGGGCGCGGTACTTCGCGAGCCGCGCGACTGCAGGAAACATTTACGACTAATGCAGACGACCACGTCAGACACCTTAAAGGTTAGCATGCACGTGAGCCATTCGTCGAAGCGTGGTTAACAAGGTGTACCTGCGGCGCGACACTCGTAAACGGAAACTTAAATGGTGCCACGGCGACGCCTGGAACGCGTTTAAATTCCATCGGCCGGTGAGCCACGGTGAGAGACGCGGAATATCCCCGGTCTTTAGCTAAATACCGCGACGTTTCTCGTCTACCTGATGAGAGTGGAGGTCGCGGAAGGGACGGCGGCGCACGATATATATACGGATACGGTAGTTACGTGTCGCGAATCTCTGTCGGCCTCTCTACCGTTTCTCCGTTAATTTATGCGCGTGCACACCTAATTAAAACCAGGTCGCGAATAGTGCACCTGGGTTATCATAACGGCTCGCGCTGTTTCACTCGATCGTGAGTTTGCTCGCGGATCCTTAGCCGACTGCTCTCCCCCTCTANCCCACCACTTCTCGCCCCTATCTCTCGTTCTCTCATCCTCATGTCGCAATAGTTGGAATACTCTAGACGAGTCAGGTGAATTGAAGACCCTCGCAGACGGGCGAAGCGCGAGGTGTTGACTCACGACGAGAAATTTTAACGTTATCTCAGCGGCTCACAATCTTAGCTAGTCCGTTAGATATGATTTACTCTTTAGACCTTTGTAATTTTTCGATAGTATCTATCAATTTTGTTGTATAAACAATTATGAAGTGTAATAATGCAAGTACATTTGCGCCTTTCGATTTGATTGTTCTGCGATAAAGATACGAAAAAAGTTTCCAGAGAGATCGTGATAGACATAATTATTTTACACATTTAATTCGTTGATATACAAGATGTTCCAAATCTCGAGGCACAGGCAAATTAAAGAAACTGAATTCAGCACATTAAAACAAGAAACTCTTTCATTTGGCACTTTGATCAAATTTAAAAAAATAACGCTTCCTCAAATAAAATTTAATAAAAATGGAGTATTGCTATTTTTATCAAATTCAGATATTAAATACATAAAAATCATTATTCAAATTATAAAAATTACATACAGCAAAAAAGCAAATAAAAATCTACGATTTTTATCCCTTTAATACCTGAATTTGATAAAAATAGCAATATTCCATTTTATTAAATTTTAATTTAAGAGGGAAGCGCTATTTTTTAAATTTAATTAAAATGAAAAGTTTCTTGTTTTGGCGTATTAAATTCACCTCTTCAGTTTGACCATGCAGATCTGGGACACCCTGTATGATAAAGATATTTGGAGAATTAAAGTTCTCGTTCTGAAATCCGTTTTCTTATTTTCTACTTTTCCACGAGATTAAAATCACGAAATGCACTTGAACGAAATGCAAACGCGGACAATCATGCAATATCGAGAAATTATCGTCACTCACAAGAAACTTCGTTAGGAGATCCATTATTATGGAAATGAAGCGTCGTAAAAGAAGAAAAGAAGTCGCCCTAAGTTTTATCAACAAGGCGGCAAGTCTAACGCCGTCTCGCCCTCGTTGTCACTGAAAGATAGAGCACGCGCGATGCACTAACGAGATACAGTCATTAGGCGTATTTAGTTTATGAACGTAGCGGGGCTCTTCGGGAGGGCCCTGATGGGCAAAAATTCAATAGACCTCCATGCGATAGAACACGGTTCGCTGGCACTGTTAAACGGTCCTCCACTCACGTAATGCTCCGCCACTTATAACGGACGGAAGACGTAGGAGAGAAAGAAGGAGATTGGACAGCCAGATATTATATAAGTTTTATAACCGGGCCGAGCACCCCTCATGAACGCCCTTCTATCTTCCCGTTGCCGGGAGCGTTGTTGTTTTCGATTTGCGGCGAGACATTCATTATCGTCGATAACTGTTCCCAATTTATTTCAGATAGTTTGAAAAATTTGTGATTATATCGTAAATTAGATGACATTTGATCGCAGCTTATTTTATTCGGATAGAACACGTTACATATAATTATTCTATTTAATTTTCTCATTTTCTCAGTTTCTTTTTTATTGCTACTAGATTGTTATCAAGAAGAAAACTGATAGCAATCTGGATTTTCCATTTTAAATAAGTAAAATAGAAAAAAAGCACTGTGTAAACTCATTGAAGAAAGCATACAATAACTGTTTGCAATTTATTTCAAATAACTTGAAAAATTTGTGATTATATTGTAAATTAGATGACATTTGACCGTAGCTTATTCTATTTCAATAGAACACATTACATATAACTATTCTACTTAATTTTCTCATCTTCTCAGTTTCTTTTTTATTGATACTATATTGTTATCAAGGAGAAAACTGATTGCAATCTCGATTTTCCATTTTAAGAAGATATTAAAATGTAAAAGAGGAACTGCGTAAACTCATTGAAGAAAGCACACAATAACTGTTTGCAATTTATTTCAGATAGCTTGAAAAATTTGTGATTATTGTAAATTAGGTGACATTTGATCGCAGGTTATTCTATTTGGATAGAACACATTACATATAATTTCTTAATGTTTTAGTTCCTGTTTTATTGAGATTATATTGTAATCAAGGAGAAAACAGGGTACATATTATGAATCTTTTCGGAATTTGATTGGAATTATTTAGTTATTTTCTAGTTTTCTATTGTCTTTTCTAGAGGAAAAACGAAAAAATTCCGAATCTATTCCGAAAAGTTTCATAATATGTGCCCGATCAAAATCTGTATATTTAATTTCAAGTATCAAGTTGTAAGAGAGACTTCACGAATTCACTGCAGAAATCACACGAGACGCTTTTTTAAAAACGTCGTGCCTCGATATCACAAGAAACCTTGAGCGGATTCGTTCTGCCGACTGTGTAAATGAAATAATACTTATCGTTGACCTACCTCGCGCAAACTTTTCGCGCAATGTCATCTCGGTTGATCTCGCACACCCCCAGCTCGCGGGGGAGGAAGCGTGACGCTCGACGACGGTCGTCCATATATATCACTTCACTTTCCTTTTTCGGTTCGATTTTCCCTTCGCTCCACTTTCGCAGCTAGTGAGCGTGCACGTAACCACGGGCCGGTAATTTGCGAAAGTACGAACGTCTGCTCAGACGAAGGGACGACTCGCGGAATATAAGAACGCGGGACTTGTTGCTGGTACCAAGCGGCAGCCCCGGAGTCCCGCAATATACCGAAGGAATTCGATGGTTTATTGGCTTTCCTTGGACGTGGTAGAACAACGGGCGGAAGGAGAGGAAAGAGAAACGGCGGCGGGCGGAAGGAGCGGCGAAAAAGGAAGAGAAATGGCAGCGGGAGAAACGGAAAGGATGAACGGGAGATAGAGAGGGATGGAAGGGACGGTGCGCGCGCGAGAAGGAACGAAGGAGCGAGACTGGTGACTATAGACCGCGGCGTCGGCTTGTTTATGGGAGTGCCGATGCGCACCATCTGCTCAAAAAGACTTGTTGTTCTAAATGTGTACACTTCGCGTGCACCGACCGATGTGCGCGGACCAGTTGGCACAACGAAATCACCGATTGTATCTCACGCCGCTTCTACGCTTCGGTCAGGTGAAACCGTAGGTCACCGCTCTCTCATTTTTCGACAAACGCCAGTTGAGGGGGGAGGGGGAGACCGTCTCGCAACGACGATTAACTTGTCGTCACGGCTATTCCGGGACTACAAATTTCGTTTCGAGCGAGTTACACGCACCACGTGCACTGACGGAGACTCGCGTGGCCGTTTCATGAAAAATGATTACTCTCTTCTCGTTTCCCAACAGATTCCCTGAACAGATTGTGCATTTAAGCGTGTTTACGGCGATGTCGGATACATATAATTCTGGCCTTCAGGAAGTCTTACACTATAAACTCCTACGGGTTGCCACTGTTCCTACTCAATATTCGGTTAATTTGACTAAAACAATGAAATAAAATTGCCTTACTCAATATGTTGTTAATTTAGTTAATTTAACTTCCATGTTAGTCAAAATTTTACCTTCTTTTTAGTCAAAATTAATGAAATATTGAGTAGAAGAAGTAGCGACCTACGAAAGAGTTAAAAATGATCCAAATTGAGTATAACTTAACCCTACGAGTTTAGCAGTGTAGAAGTAATTAAGCGTGTTAAATCTGCAAGCGGGTAATATCGCATTACACCGACTCCTTTTGTCGGCGTCATCAGCCCCCGAGGGTGGCTCAGCATCGCGGCATCTCCGGGCACGCGTCCGGATTCAAGGAAGTCCATTCGCGTGGGCAAGGACGTTTGAGGACAAACGTGCCACGCGCGCCACGGCGGTGTGCGGTGTTCACCCTCCGGGGAAAACAAAGAAGGCCCTAAACAGCAGACTCCGGTAGAGAGGAGTTTCCAGCGAGCGCCTCGCGCACAATGGCACAGTTAGGGTTACAAGCTTCTTGACGAGTTGCCAAGTCGCGTCGTTGACGGCCCTCGCCTTTGTCGCCGTCGCCAGTTAGACGTTGCGCGACGGTGACGATCGCTCCTGCGAGCGACGACGACGGCGGCGCGGCGGAGGAGGCGACGCTGGCGGCGTCGACGTCGGGCGTCGTCGTCGCCTTCGACGGCACAAAGTACCCGCCACCGCTTCCCTTCTGCCTGCTTGGCGAGCCAGCCACCCGACGACCGCACGTCGGCGTTTGATCCGCTGGACGGAATTGAAACGGAGCCAATGAATCTGTCGGAGCGGGATTGCGACCCGAGAGAAATCAAACCCGGAGGATATCGCTTCGTCCGAGGCGCTTATTCTCTTTCTTGTCTCGCCGGGAGGGGAAAAAGTTTGCCGACCGAGAGCGACGGGAGGATATACCTTCTTCGATGAGGCGGATTTAAGTACCCTTTATTTTCTTTGTCCCCGGCGATGGCATTTTCTCGTTCGACGTTTCGTGATTCACGCACAGCTCGCTTGCGCTGTGTATCGTACATACAATTATATACTTTGAGTGTCGGATGTGGAACGGGTTAAAAAGAGAGATACGCTAAAAGGAAATCTACCACTTTTCGAGATTGCGAGAATCGTTTTATAAAAGCGACCTACTTGGATGAGATACAATATGGATGTATTTGACCTTATCGAGTATTCGATGAAGTCATCCTATTTTTACACTTGCTACCTTATCCATCTTGTCATTTTGATCTTCGCGATCATAGTTAATTTCCCTTCGGTGGAAATGTTCGGAAATTGTCCGAGCGTCTTATCAGAAAATTGCGTCACCGATACGCAAACGACGAGCGACATTCGGCCGTAGCGCGACTTGGGATTCCGTGGCGGTATTTCAGCCGTGAATTATCGAAATTGCACTTTAAGTCGAATCTGATTCCACGGGGTAAGCCGAAGCCCGAGCGATTCCGGAAAACGTGTCCGCCTTACCTTGTTGAGATCTCGCGCCGCCGCAAAAAGAGAATCCCGGTAGTTTATACCCACACGGAGGAAGCCCGGAACACACAGCGGCCGGTACGTACGGCTGGATGCGGTCGCGCGGACATAGGTATATGTACACACGTCTACGTGAAGGTACCTGCGGACAGATGCCGGAATGGAAGTCGAGCTTTGGGAAAGCCGTGCACGTAGCCGCGGGGGATAGAGGCGGCCGTAGGTTGGCTTGGCAATGATCGCCACCCGGTGACTGTGCCAGCCATTAACGGACACGTGTCTCTATCTGGTCCTTGCGCTAGAATCGCGAGATTTATCGCCTGAAACGACACGTCGCGCCGCGCCGAAGACTCGAGTGTATTTTTATCACGCGTCATCGATCGCTCGTGTGTTAGTTTCTCGCCGGACGGATTCGTGTGTGCGCAGCCAGTTGATCGTTTTTGAATTCGTATCGGAGCGTTTTCGTCGAACGTAAGGCACTTACTGCGATATTCCGCGTCTCCCTGAAGAGCTGACGTGCTAATCGCTTCTCTCGAGCTTTCGAACAGATCGAGTTTATCTTTAATTACCATTATAAATGGCTCCCCGAAGTCCAGGTATAAGAGACATCTGCGTACACTCATTGTCAGTTTAACTCTAGTACAAGATCTATTGGAACAGCAGATGTTTCCACAGACAATAAAGATTCTTTATTCAGACAAGAAAACTTCTTTTCACGAATAGTCTCTCGAGATGTGATAGAAATAAAAAAAAAAAATTATTTCTTCATCTTTCGAAGAAACGCTTTGATAGATGTGTCAAATCGCGAATGGATTCTCTATTTTGCGAGGCGAATGAATTGTGAGATTTGTAGTGGCAGATATGTTCTTTTAAACGGGAACGACTATTAGTAGCACGCGTTGCCAAATCTCCGTCAATCACATAAGTTTCCTCGAACCGCACGGCCGCAATCAATATCGCCGCCAATATCAGTTACAAAGGATACAATCGTATCTGCAAACTTATTGTTATCGCGATAACAGCATCGCGCCCCGCGGCTACGCTCGGCGGTTTAATGTTATGCGTTCGCAAATAACGGTGCGATTCATTTTAGCAGCAGAAGCCCGCAGTGGTTTGTCAATGGCTCGATAGCGGCGTCGGTGCTCGGCTGTTCCGGTCATTAAAACTTGATCCATCGAACTATTTGTCCGTCCGTACACGCTGCAATCCCGAAAGTCTCGTTTTTCACGATATCGCCTCCCCGTCGTGGCTCTCGTTCACATTTTTTATGCGGCCGCCTATACATCATCGTAACGGTGAAAGCAAAGCGCGACAGATAATTCACGTGGACCCGGACAGCGCTCGTAAAGCTGATAAAAGTGGCAGAATGACTTATTTTAATTGAAACGTTCGTAATCATTTCGCGATTGATCTGTGTATACGAGCGCGACGCGGAACAAATGGCCATAATATCACGCACCATAATAATATGGATGCAAAAATACCGACGTCTCGCAAATAAAATAAAACGTCATTCAGCTTTGTTATCGATTTCTCGATGAAGGCTAAGAGTATGCTAATTTTTATATTGCATAATCATATCTGTTTGGAGAATATAATGGAACTTTCGACTATAAACTATATTGAAAGCTACATCAATATCTGTTGAATAATTAAATAATTTTGCAGAGCACGATTCGTATTAATTTGTTAAGATACGTTTCAAAATTGAATTTGCAGCTTTTTTTCTAAATCTTGCTATTCTCTCCCGTCACTTTCTCTCTCTTTCTCTCTCTCTCTATACGAGTTTTCGTTAGCGATACGAGTCGAACATGCTCGATACTATTGTGGCTTTTATTGTCATGCAAAAGTTGGAGCTTATGCTCGATGTGGAGCAATTCAGCAGTCGGTTGGACACAATAGACCGGACAGTCGGCCCGGTACAAAATATGCAAATTCGGCCGACGTCCGCGTCGGAGCCGGCCTGACAAAAACAATAAACGCGAACGATTGCATGTGTTCATACATCGATGGATTCATAAAAATATCCATACGAACACGGGCGCGAATAGAAAGGGACGGGAATGATGGCTAGGACGGGCCAAAGAGGATAGAGAAAACGCCGCACGGTGCGAGAGTGGAAGTACAATATTATTTAGCCACAGTGTGAAACTGTCCGTCCGTTACATTCTGTACGGATTGACTACTAGCGAATTTTCGAGAGAGAATGAGGCGTTTTCCTATTATATGGCGAATAGAAATAACGAGAGAGAGAGAGAGAGAGAGAGAGATGCTTTTACAATTAACTGAATAAAATATTTTTTATATGTATATGTTACACCTACCGATTTAAGAAATTACAATATAAAATATTGTAATTAAATATTTGAGTAATATTACGAAGACAAACGTATAAGTAATTAATATTAAGCAAAGTCTTTTATATCTGCAGTTTTTAACTGTCAGATATGAAACTTTTTTGCGTCTAGCTTGTAGCTTAATGACGCCTTTTTTAGACTTGCTCTTCAATTCGTCTTTATCTTGCTGAGTGACGTTCTATTTAGGCCACGCTTTTCCAAAAGTGTCCGCCTAAGGCACACTTGCTCCAATTTTTGTCCCTCTTGCCGCAGTCTAACCGTTCATTTTTCTCTGAACTTTTTTAACGTTCCTTTGAACTTTTCTTTCAATATGTTAAATGTTTTGTGTTTTTAAACAATATATGCTAACGGGAATTTTTCTATTTTTTTCTATTGTCAATTTATTCCATAGTTTAATCTAAAATCTAAAAAATAATTAATAAATTAAACAGTTAACTAAATTCGCAGAGTTAAGGATCTTTGTTGATGTGACAATTACTTTAATTTTAATTTCAATTTAGTATTAATTTAAAATTAATTAAAAAGAGACGTGTTAAAAAGAATTGTGAACAAAATTGGCATTAATTCAATTCTATTTAAAAAATTTCGGTATTTGGTGGAACATGCACAACTTTGGCGCGCATTTTTATACATCGGTATACTGATATCGAGGGGAATGTGCGTCGATAGAACCTGTTAGAAGCACTTGACCATTTGTTCCATCAAGTGCGCCGAAGCTATCTTCACCTTCTCTCGTCGAAAATCACCACCGCTACAAATCGCGTGACGCGAGCGAGAAACGTTCGACGAGAACCCCCGAGTGAATTCCGAGGATGCAACCTCCCTCGCAGTGACGGGCGGGAATAAAAATGGCGCAGATTGGGAAACGGATAGAGAGAAGCGAATCGTTGCCGAGTCCCACAGGCCGATTTGACGGGTTCGTTCCCTTGATGTTTCATCCGTCCGCACTGCCCTCCGCTGCCTCTCGCCGCATTTCGACCATTTGCTACCGTCGCTTGTAAATATGAGCGGTCCTTCATTCGGACAGAGAGCAATAGCCCTAACAACGTCTTCCTGCCACCGTGCCCGGATGCCCGTTCAGCGCGACGGCGGTTTTCCCTCCGTTAGAGAATGTACCGCCATTCCTTTCCTCAGGGCGGTAGACTGCGGAAAGAGAGAAGCGGCCGGAGTGGACGAAGAAGAAAGAGACACGAGGTGTGAGAGAGAGAAAGAGAGAGGGCGCACGAGGGTGGAAAGTCCCCCGACAATCAACGTCTATGGCGCCGCGCCATCGTTCTTCCCATTTTACGTGGTGTCGTAAAAGATGCTTGTTACGAGCGGCGAACGGACAAAATGACGGATCGTAATAAGTTCTCGTTCAGCCGACGGTGGCATTGTAGGCTCGCCGAGGTCCGAGACAACGACGGTCGTAAACGGCCAGGATAACCGAAAATGATGAACGAATCATTCGGTCGTTCGGTTGTTACGTCTTGCATTAGCGTCATATGAGTGATATGAGTAAATCATATGTGCGACACGTATATACATATTAAAAAGTACGAAACGTTGAGATACAACAATATTATTATTAACGTATGGCGTGTAATATACGGTGTATGATATTCCGCAATCTAAATGTATGTATCATCTGTGTTCATAAATTTCAAACGAGCTGCTCAAGATCGCGCATTATCGTGAATTCTCGCAGTTTTAATCATTAGACACTCTTAACGTCACGAATATGATTTATTTTCTATCCGTTTCTTCGCGGTTAGACAAATTGCAGCGTAATAAAGTTTTATAGCACGCCTCGGTTGCGTGCGCGCGGTAGACGGTTCCTTCCACGTACGTACGTATACGCGCATCTATAAAGACATGCGCGCCGGTTGCTTGTGTGCCCGTATAAATTGCCGGGCTCACTTAGCCGGCCAAATTTATTCCAATCCCGTAATCCACGCCTATTCATATAGATGCAAATCGGAGAAACGTGTGCCAAATTCGTACGCATCCTTCTGGAAACGAGATATCTCGTGGGGGAAGGATAGCCTACCCCGGTAGTCCACTGTACGAGCCATGCCGAGAATGAATTAATCCTTGCTGAGAGGAAAGAGGGCCGGGGGAAGAGAGTAAGCGCGACCTGAGTAAGAGCCGGTGTAATACAACGCATTGTCATGGTCCCACTGGAAGCCAACATTCGGGGCTTTCGAACATACACCGCGCGAACATTACGATACGCGACGTACTGTCTCGTCCTGACCATCGTGAATTATTAAATGCCCGAATTAAATGCCGCGCTCGGTCATTAAACTGGCATAAGTTACACTTGCGTTCTAGCAGCCGATGAAATATTAAGCCGGAATTCTATGATGAATATATCACGGGCGACTCTATTATGTCCGCAATATCCATTTGTTTGCAATCTTCTGTTTGCGATCTTTACAAGCGCTATATACACTGAGAGAAAAATATAGTTACTTTTGACCCACCCATAATTTTATAATATTTCTAATAATAAAAATTATTAACTTAACTATATGCATTATTATGTTAACCATAATTATCGTTAAAAATATTATAAAATTGTAGTTGATTCCAAAAGTAACTATATTTTTCTCTCAGTGTACTATATATGCATATTTATTAAAAAAAGGCAGATATATATGTATATATATTTTTTTTCAATACTATTTCGAAAATTATGTCATTCTATCTATATCGCAATTCGTCCCTAGAATTAAGCTGGTATTTACATCTGACGTTGGTGTTGGTAAGACCAACGAATTACCTGTAAGGCACATTTCCATCGACACACGGTAGGCGCAACTCAAGATGTCTGGGGAAATGAAGCTATGCGGGTCGGACCCGTTTCATCTTCCTGCAAATAATTTAATCCTGGCTAAGTACATATTTATGTCTGTACATAGGTAACGCGTAGGTAGCGAGGGGCTGTAGATATATAGAAAATATATGGCTTAAGATTATGTCTTAGGGCCTCGTCCGGATGAATTATAATGTAGTAGTCGCGCTCCTGCGTGCCTTAGACAACAGAGTTCAAATCCTGCACTAGTAATAGAAAAACTCGCGCCTCGGGTCAGGCGCACCAACCCCGCGCATCTGGCGGCGCGCGTTGCTCATTGTGTTTTCTGTTGCCGTAAAGTCAACAAGTTCGCATACAGATTTTCGTATTTTATTCCCTTTCTCTTACTGGAAGATGGGTAAACATTCGCATAAGCACCGTTCTCGGTCTCCGAAGCACTGTAAGTATCGGAGGGACCACTCTCGATCTCGCTCTCGGTCGAGATCGCGCGGTCGCACCCACAGGATTGACCGCTCTCGGGCTGAGTCTTACGACAAGGAGAACACACCGTCATCTCGTACTTTATCCCAAGAGCCGAACACGACACCCGCAGGNTATTTTTATTCAGGTCGAAACTTTTGTATGCTTTCCTGCCCTCGTAGGTAACCGACAAAACGCTCGCTCTAAACATCTACATTATAATTCATCCGGACGAGGCCCTAAGACATAATCTTAAGATTAAACGAACTTACCAAGTGAAGTTCGATCTTGATTATGTCGGGGCCTCGTCCGGATGAATCTCCCACCCTAGGAAAAGCTATATATTTAATTTTCTCCTCCCTTTGATTTAAATCAATCTTGAATCAAACCTAATTTTCTTGAGCGTTTCGCCCCAGCTCTAAAGAATAAGCAACGCGCGCCGCCAGATGCGCGGGGTTGGTGCGCCTGACCCGAGGCGCGAGTTTTTCTATTACTAGTGCAGGATTTGAACTCTGTTGTCTAAGGCACGCAGGAGCGCGACTACTACATTATAATTCATCCGGACGAGGCCCCGACATAATCAAGATCGAACTTCACTTGGTAAGTTCGTTTAATCTTAAGATTATATGCTCATCATTCTATATAGTAGAACGCCAGTGTCACGCGGCTTGGTGTCATTAAAATTAATAAACACATTTTTTAAGAGCTTAATTGAAAGGACGGCATAAGATTGTATCAATTCTTCTTTCGAAAATATGCCTCTTTATTTGGGAACTTCTTCATTCGCGAGATCGAACATTTCTTCTCTTCTTCCTTTTATGCATCTTACTTCTCGTCTCCTTCATTCCATCGTCTTCTTCTTCTTCCATGACGATATACTGTGCGGGCAAAGTAGTTGAAATTGGACGTGGCAGTGCATCCAAGACGCTTCTGAATATCCGAGGAGCTTCCTCGGAGATTTTCCGGGCGTAGTATTTAATTTGATCGTTGTAAGAAGAAGTAGCGAATGGGCAGGGCAAAGAGAACGGTGAAAAGGAGAGAAAATAGAGAAGAAACGAGACAGAAAGATAAGGAACCAGAAAGGAGGCTAAGATAAAGAGAAAATAGGGGAGGAAAAGAAAGAGAGGGGAGAGAGAGGTCTTACTTGCGACGAAAACGTTTCGGCAGCCCTTACGGAGACTTAATAACTTTGTAGATGGACTATTTTTACATTTCTACCATTCGTGACTTTCAAAACCCAGATTTAAAGTAAGCGTCGCTGCCTGTGAGTGTCGCGCTTTGAATAAAAATTGCCTTCAATGGGAGCATTTTACGTTAATGCTCCGCTCTCTCTGAGACTTATTTATAATAAAGAAAACGGAGCGAAGAAAGCAGAGCAAGAAATGCTAAAGAAGACGAAGGTTAGTGGTGGTTTATTAAGAATTGCAATAGAGTTAATTAGATGGAATGTTCAAAATATCGCAGGTTTTGAATCGGTCCCACAGAGATAATTGATCCATACAGTAATTTGAGTTTTAACGAACTCAATACATTCAAATTCAACGTATTGCGGACACTTATATACAATTACATGTCATATACATATTTTTATGAATATATATATTGATACAATTAACATTTGAAGAAAGATGATATTATTTTTATTCATTACAAGCTAGGAATACAAGATTAAATATAGTTTGACGTATAAAGCTCAATTTTACTTATAATCTTTTATAAAACATAAGATTCTAGATTTTTCTACTTATGGTGGATACTAATAACCATCGTAATAATTATAAGAATCTTATTGTATTTTTTGTTATTTTTTAAAACATTTTGTTCACATTTTAAGTAAAATAATAAGAGAACAAGCCAACAAACGATGTCACTTATAGCACGCTTAATAATTTTACTGACATGATTCAGTAGAATCGTCGATTTAGTTATTGATTGATTGAACTGACCGGTCTATTTCTATCCACTGTGGGTCCAAAGCATTTCTCAAAGGCCGACAATCTTTGACCGAGTTCCGCCTTTGATCGGGTCCGGAACAGAGGTTTGCGACGAGAACGATTTCACAGGTCGTATGACACTGTAGCACACAAGTCCAATGGAGTACCGATAGTTGCGATAAAGTTAGGAAAAATTATATTAGGCACGAATTTTTTTCAAGAAGTAAAAAAATATATTATAAAATAGAAAAGAATGTATATTTCCATTCGCTATTTATATTATATATGATCGTGAAAAATCGTACCTGCACTGAGAGAAAAATATAGTTATTTTTGGCCTCAATCATAATTTTATAGTATTTCTAACAATAAATATGACTAACTTAACTATATGCATCATTATGTTAATCATAATTATCGTCAGAAATATTATAAAATTATGGTTGAGGCCAAAAGTAATTATATTTTTCTTTCAGTGTGAGAACTTCGATCAATCCTTTTTAACGAAAATCTGTTTGCCGAGAAATCAAGTAGCTTTCACTTTTCTTTGCAAACAATTGTCACGTGCAATGTCGATGGCGCAGAATATCACAGAGCGAGTTTGTCGTTTCGTTTCGTGTGACCACTTCACTTATGCGTCTTCGTCGGCTTTATGGACCGAGACTCCGTGGTTAGACGGTAGCACGAGTCTTCTTTCTCGCTTTCCTTTTCCCCCGTCTTCGCGAGGAAACTTCAAACTGTTCCGACGTTACGTTCCGAGACGAACTTTTGCGAAGTGCCGAGGAGAATAGAATTAACAGGACGTCTGATAATAGCGCGGTTGCTAATCGGCGGGAACGACCCGCAAAGACGAAATAGGAACGGATGAATATTCATTCGCGATCAGCTACGCGGAAGTCTGAGCGTGTGGTCTCATGATGTATGCATTCGCGACGTACGTTTCACGGCTCGAACGGCAGCCTGACGTAAAACGCAGAAGTCGGTCTCGTGAATCGGACGAGCGATCACCTTCTTAAAATAGCAAACACCCTTCGCCACTAGTCGGCCGGGCGGATATAGCAGGCGCGGAATACATGCGGCGGAGGGACGGGGGAGGGGATAACCTGCTGTTATCGATATTCAAAAAGCCCGTTTTCGATGCGGGGCATGTCCGGTGTGTTGACGATAAACGCCGATACACTCCGCGGACGAAACATCAACCTTCGTAGAGCCGGCGCTACCTAGCTGCGGTTATTTGCATATTTCAATTTCCTCTGCGCAACACCGACGGGGGGTGCCGTCGACGTGCGGCAGAAATACACAAACGCTCTGAAATACTCGCACAACCTCGCTCGCCACCTTTTCGTTTTCCACGCTTGTGTGCGTTCGTGTATCATTGTCTGTGTGTGTGCGCGCGCGAGAGAGTGTATCGCGAAGATCCAACGGAGAAAATTTCGTTGTCACGGACAACCATTACCACGCCGGGATATGTAAGTACACATACCGGCGCGGAGCTTTTGCGTATTGGTGCACTTTCACGTGTAGAGAGTACGCGGTACGCTCGTACACACGCTCACCGGCGGCGGTGTGTACGTATCGTCAGTTAGAAACGCTTCTCGTTCCGCCGCCGCGGCTATATTATCTGCGTCCCTATTATAAAAGTCATTTCGCAGGACACTCTTCCCTGTCCATTGTACCGGTGCATTTCAATTTTCGCCCAAGATGCAAATTCCACCTCTCTGCGTGGTCGCCGGCGAGCCGGTCCCGATGCTGGGACGACGATTTCCGTATACCATAACGGGTGATGTGTAGGTGCGGCCGGTGGCTCGTTTCGTTTCAATTCATTAGGAGACCCGTAAAATCCTCATTCCCGGACTGCCTAGTACCTGGTTAAGAGCAATTTGGTTGGCGCGACGCGCTCTTTCTTCGACTCCGGTCGGGAAACTTTTCATTCCTGTTCACCGTGTCACTTGGGAGCTTTTACTTTCCAATTTTCGACAAGCAGCGCTGGCATGATTCGAGGGTTAAAAGAGTTCGCTCTAGACACCGTCGAATTTAACTTTCGCGCGTTTCTTTTCACTTCGGGATTTTCAACTTTGAACAATACACAGAACTTTGTTGAAAACAAAATTTTATTCTCCGTCCCTTTCCTTGCATCAGCTTTCTCATAAGTGCCATTAATTTTTATTCACAAAATATTACATTATTACACCGACCGTATAAGAGTGAAAAAATATAATAGATACGTAAAGTTTCAATCGACACCGATCAATATCGAGAATCAGATTATATTATCGTCCTCGAAAAACGCGGGGAACAAATCGGTTAGATTCTTTTCGCAGTATTCGAGATTGCTCGAATGAACGACGTGGATACGCAAAGCCATCCTCCCTCGAAAGGTACGGACTGATATGGGGCATCGGCGGACATCCAACAGGAGAGCGTGAGAGGGGAACGGCGACTGTCGGAAAGTGAGAGAGAGAGAAAGAGAGGATAGGAGGGAGGGAGAGGAAACAGAGAGAGAGAAAGAGAGAGAGATCTCGTTGTATCGATCGGCGTCATAAAATCCATTTTATGACTTGGACGCTGTCCAGTGACTGGTGTATTAGCCGTCGCATTGCCTCGCAAATAAAACGCTCTTCTACTCTTGAACCCCCTTTAACCACCTCGCCTGGCCCTCGTCGACATCGGACGATGCCATCAACTCTCGTTTGTATCTCTCATCCCGCTTTCTCTCTCTCTCTCTCTCTCTCTCTCTCTACGTGTCTCTCTCACCTTTCCGCGATACACGTCGGCAAGTTTATAGGCAAAAACTCACGAGCTAGACGGTCTTTCTTCATGGTCTCATACCTCTCGGGGTTTTGCCAGCCTCTTTGCATTACGGTCCGCAGCAACGAGAAAAGAACTACTTGATTGTCTACTTGCGTCCTCCATGCCTGCTCGACGGCGTATTTGCTGCCACTCGAATCAGCGTAAAACAGTCTATAATCCGGCTCCATTGGATTTGCATGTGTGTCCCCTATCGTGTATTTCTCAAGACAGATGAAGGCTCTCCCTTCGGATCATAGCGAATCTGCCACGATGACCTTTTCGCGTATAATGCATGGCACTTTTCTCCTCGCGTGTTTAAACAATAGCTTCGCCGCTACATGCATTCCCGATTCGCTTACATATTGTTACAAACATTAATAATAATGCATTGTGCAGTGATCAATACCGCCAGAGATTTCATCGTCGTTGTGAAAATTTAACTTTATAATATTTATGTGACACAAATTAGACGCAAGAAGGTAACATAATATAATAACAATAGCGCAATACATAATATAACGCATGATACAATACAATACGCCCGATATAATACATTTACACTGTCGGTCAAAAGTTTCCGAACACTCTCAAAATTAACAACTTGTTTATAAGTAAAATAAATGTGTCACTATAATTAGGAATACAGAAACAAAAATTCAATTTTATATATATTTTTATTATATTATTATTATATGTATTTTAATAAAAATTAATTTGATACAGTGTTATTCAGGCAAAATTATCTGTTAGAAAAAAAGGCATCTGGAAAAATTAAAATTATGCAATCTCTCGCAATCTCTTGGCTTATTGTATTATCATGAAATGTATCATAAGGAAATCGATATCAGGTGCATAAAACATTGAACACAATTTGAAAAATTGCGTTTGATGTTTTGTGCACTCAAAAAAGTTAAAAAAAACTTATAAAAAGGATACGATTAAATCAACGCATTTTATTAGGCGTTTATTCCTTTGATGAAAAAAAGTCTCAATTTGATCGCCTGAATAGCGCGGTATTAAATTAATTTTTATTAAAATGAATTGAATTTTGTTCGTTAATTGCAGTTACGCATTTTACATTTACAATTTTTCACAGATTTATTTTACTTAATATAGATAAATTGTTAATATTTAGAATGTCCGGAAACTTTTGACCGGCAGTGTATATAGCATATCGTTTTTATTTTATCGCATTATTACGATTTTATATCAAAGAACCATTTTACGCTTTATTATGCTTTATATTTATATTATATCAACCTCACTTAATTTGCATATCGCGCTTACCGATACTTACTTCGGTCATTTGAGCTTTACACGGTGCATCACGGCGAGCATCGATGTAACAATGCGAGAGGAACGCGGCGCGTCGCCACGATGGTCGTAAATTGGCCTCGCACAGGCCTTGAGGATTAGCGAGGCCCGCGTGAACCCGCTCGTGATAATTAATCTCAATTGAATTAATTAGATTTGCCCGTTGAAAGTTAAGCGCCTACATGGGACATGTGAATCACATTGTAAACGCACGACGCCGTACGTTTAACGCCCACTTGGATTCACTTTTTGCCTCGTATCTTCATTAGAAACTTAGCGACGAAACTTCTCCATACATCGATCCGTGGTAGCTTGTTCACGTCATTGTTTTACGCCCTGCATATTCGTATGCGTAAACCTGAAACTTCGTCGCTACACATGCAGATGACTATGCGCATACCTGATGACAAGCTGTTTCATTATCTAGAATCAGTGAATTGTTCCTGCACTACTGAATGTATAACTGCTTCATCTGCAATTTGCACGAGGCCGCGCCGCCACTCGACGCTTCGCTGTCAAGCTAATCGTAAGCCTTATCGTAATTGCCTACATCGCTAGACGGCGACGTGACTGGGAGGTATATAGGAATCGCGGTATAATCGTTACCTCTTGCGTTAATTACTCTATACAGCGAAAACAGAATTTATTGGAAACGACAGCTTTTAAAGCTTCCCCGAATATCCCAGCGACATAATCCGTTATATCCAAACATTTCGTTACAATTCTGGAAACAATATGAAACTGAATTAACTCTTTCGTACTTTCGACGAGGCAGCAGCCGAACTGTCCCAGTTCGAAAATAGATACCTCGAAAGCGGCTCTCCGATGGCGGAGTAAACAGCGGACTCCAAAGTCAAACTTGCACATCAAACTTGCTCCCGCTGCTATTTACCGCGTTACTAATGTATATCCGTTCGTCGCTCAAGTACCTTATTTTCCCCGAGTGGACCGTATTGCGTCGCTCGCAGATTGAATTCGAGCGAAAAAGACAAAAGCGGCGGGGGAGAGAGATTCATGGCGGCGCGCGAGGAAACGATTGTCCCGGTTCTTGTCGCGTCGCCGGGAGCTAATTCATCCTCGGGAGGTCCGCGGGGGCTTGCGATTTGCCGCCGCGACGAAGTTTTCTATTCCCGCTGGTGTCCGGGGCTGCAGAATAGGGACGCCACGCGAGTCCCCAATGCAATTAAGATAAGCGCGACCGCGATGTTTATAAATATTTTCGGGCATTTCCGAAATAGCGAGCGTGTATACTCCCGTATCTGACGTCGGGAGTACCCGCGGCGTCGTGACTGGCCGCGGGCCACAGCCTCACTTTCGGCCACCCCGCCGTAGGCGAGGGGAGCTTTTATACGCGGACTTAGCCCCGGGTTAGGTTGGACTTCCTACGTGCGAATGAGACGTACCGCGGTGTCGGAGATAACCGCGCGGGCTCTGGACGCGTGAGACGTGCCGCATGAAAAATTACAAGTGCGCGCAGCGCGCACCTCGCGCCTCTCTTACTTTCTCGTTCTCTCGTTTGCGCGACGTGACTCTTCAGGGAGGCAAAGACCACGCCGGAAGAGAGAGAGAGAGAGAGTGTGTGTATGTGGGTGTGTGTGCACATCGGTGCACACTCCCCGCCATCGTCGTGAAACTGCGTCGCCAAAGTCCTCGCGCAAGATTAAAACGTCTCGAGTATCACGCCGTAAAACAGCGTGGCTCGGAATTTAAATTCCTTTCCTTCGCGAGCATAGGATGTAGTGATTTGTGAATAATATTAATAGTTTGCTAATCAATTATGTCCATTTCCACCAATGCAGAATAACTTTAATCTCAGTTTAACTTTTCATCTTTTTCTAATTCTTAGAACTAAAAAAAGATAGAAAAGTAAGTTAAACCGAGATTAAAGTTAATCTGCATTGATAAAAACAGACATTAGTCTGCCAAATAACTTTATATAAATTTAATAATAGACACGAAAAATTGTGCAGACAGGATATACATATGTGCGTACGTGCTTGTGAATTGTATTAAATACTAAACTTAGTTATTTTTATGTTGTAATAGAAACGTATCTTTATATAATAATGTAACAAGCGATGTTTTCGAATCACGAGATAATTATTAAGAAGTGAGATGTTGGCGCGTAATATATATGAGCATGAATTAAGATTGAGATTGTATTAGTACACGAATGGATTCTCCGCACGTGAGTGTATTTAATGAGTTTAATGAATTCCGTAAGTGACAGAATCGCGCTGATAGAGCCGTGTCATAAATATTTGCGCAATCTTGGTTCTTCGGGGTCTGTCCGCGGCTCTTGCGCTGCGCGTGCTTGCTTACATCCATCTCCCTGTGTTGAGATAGTCAAATGGTGATCAGATAGGACCGAGAGGCCCTTTGAATAAATTCTCAGACCGATAGGAAGGCGGTCCCAAGGGGTTTGCTCGACAGTGCGATAGCCGATAATGGTCTGGTTCAGGCACCGTCCAATATTCTCGGGTTAATTACCATCGTTTTAACCCGCCGCGATATCGATGCTATTTCTTAAACCGAATGTGGTCTATTAGAATTGATTTTACACAGATATAGATTCTTATTTTCCAATATTTTCACATTAAATAATATTACGTTAAATTTTAATTAACCTCGCCTCATTATTACGGAAAACTTGTTACGGAAAACAGTTATTAACCTTCATGCATTTGTCTCCTGCGAATGAAATTGAAATACCATAGGTATATTATTTTGTGGTAATGATCTTCGTTTAAATTGACCCCGATTACTGACCCCGATAACAAACGGTATACTTTGTGCAAATTATAAGCGTGTATATAATTTTACGGTAACGAATAAGCAGTATATGAACTTCTGAAGTACGACTAATACGGGGCTATTTATATCAACCACGAGATAACGATTCTAGAGTGTTGCGCGAGGCTCGCGTGAGCGTCGACGTCGGCGGGTGTGGGTGGGTTGTTTCCGTCGCTACATCGATATTACTATCTGACGAAGATGATAGCGTAGCGGACTCGCATAACGTGTTCTGCGAGGGCGCGATTAAGCGACCGTGTTTTACGAGTAACGGTATATCGCGCGCGAGAATCGAAACGCGTCGTCGCGGATGATGAATTCCCCGTGGAGGGGTGGAAGGGGGTCCCTGCAGAAATTATTCTTCCACTGTTGACAAAATCAATGGCCGAAATCTCGACGGACGGGTTTTTCAAAGGGATCCGGTGGCAGCGTCATCGTCATCGGCGGGACGCGCGAGCGGCTCAACGTCACATGCTTGCGTTCGCGGCTTCAGAGAAATCCGGTCGATTCGCGACTGCGTGAGATCCGTACATTTCCGGGGGCTCGAACGCGACGTTCGGTCCTCGTGTTGCACGTCGCGCGTCATAAAGATTACGGCGTATAAAAGTTTCGCGAATGTACGCCGCGCCGGTAATTACGCAGCAAGAACTTTCCACCGCGGCCTGTCTCATTACGATAACACATTGACTCGCGTCACGTAATTGCGGCGCGCCGCGAGCACCGCGGGAGAGAGAGCTCGCGTTATCCCGCGCGATCGACCTTAGACTCGACGCGCCCCGCGCACAGTTGACGCGGCATAAAACGGTATAAAACTTTTATTCCGACGGATCCCGACTATCCAGCTGTGCGGGAAGCTTTGGCGATTTACGCCGCGCGACCGGCCGATAAACCACGTCTCGCGAGCAATATTTCTCCAAGTGATTACTCCGCCCCGAAATCTCGCGTGCCTGCGGTTCTCAAGATGCCTTTAAGATAAAGGGGTAAACGTAAAGAGCCCCGACGGATGCTATGTCATATCGCGCGGCGAGAGAGAGAGAGAGAGAGAGAGAGAGAGAGCGCCGATTAATCTTTAATTACCGCGAGAAATAAGACTTTTGTTTCTCTTTGTTTTTTCAGGCTGTGCGTTCCTCACCTACTACAGCCGTGACAGCGCAATCAGCGCCCAGAACGCTCTGCATGAGAAGCGGACTTTACCAGGGGTGAGTGTTTACAGCGTTTACTGCGAGCGGTTTACCTACTTTTCAACCAATTATACTCTATTAATGCCACCTCATTCCGTGTCGCGCCCACCCCCGGTGCGCGCGCGGAAAATCTTATCTCGGTCTCGCTTAATAAGCGCACTCTCGTTAGTCCGCCATGCTGCGAGCTGAGCGACCCGACTCGGGGGACGTTACGTTACATCGATATATTTTTCTTTAATCGCCAAGCTTCATCGACGTGCAGCGTATGCACGACGCTCCGAATACCGGGGTATCGTAACCCAAAATTGTTCGGCATTACGAATATACGATACGCGTGAATTAGCTGTCGAGAGACGCCGACGGCGCATTCGTTTTGCCGCGAGACCGTTGGAGCAGCTCCAAGTTTGCGGGCGAGACTTCGAAATATCGATTTATTTAGTCTCCGATTTCCGTCTATACTTCATGGAACGGCCATTGAGCGTATACGCATGACGGAGGCTATAATTTTTAATCGGAACGCATTCGCGTCGTGCAAAAAGCGCCGACGGTAACGGATGCTTATCGCCGTATGCCGGTTCTCCGACTAATTTCCCCGATTTGCCGTCCGTGATTTCGGGATATTAAAATGGTCCGACGTGACGAGTTAATCTCTTAACGCCGAGAGGGCTGTTCAGGGAAGAAGAGAGGCGATCGGGTAAAGGGGAAGGAGTGCGATCGCGGGGATGGCACTGACGCGGCGAGTCCACGATGTATCATCAGACTTTCCGTGCGCGATGTATCATCAGACTTTCCCTGCAAATGCCAGGACCGGACACGCGCATTCTTATACCCCTTTCCTGCTAATACAAAACTCATGCATTTCTCTTCGACGGGAACTGGGAGGGATGCACATCCTCGCGTGTTCGTCCGAGTCGCACGGATGCAGTGAACGAAGGAAGTCGGCCCTCAAGGGCCGACACAGAGAAAGGGATAAAAAACGGTGCATCGTAATCGTATGGTCCGAACACGGTGTGGATGGTTCTCTTTCCCCTCCATATTTATGGCGAGTAATGTCGTAAATAATGCTGGACGTGCGCCGTTATCCCCGCCGCGTGCGTCCGAGTTGCTAACTCGACGTAACTCTCCCTCGTACAATGTTAGAAAGTTACGATATCTTCGGGACGCTTGAGATATTTTCACCGGACATTTATCGCGTCCGTAGCACGTGATTGCCCTCGTATATCGATGTCCTTTCTCCGTGTGATGTGACTGATATTTCTTAAATATACTTTTTATAGTTAACTCTCCCCCCATCCCGTCCCTCCTACCTCGCTCGTTGTGTAAGGTCTCTCTCGCAGGCCTGGGCTGCTGAAACTCCCGAAATTTTCCATCGATCGTGGCCCCGGAGGCCGAGCCGCGGCATCGCCGGCACTGAATGCTGCTTAACTACCAGAGCGGTGCCAACACGCCCCTTCCCATTATCTGAGCTACCCCTTGGAAGTCCGTAGCGAGTACTGGCGTTATGTTTCGTTAATCTATCCCCGAAACAACGCTGCTACGGTCTTGGCACGGTTGCCAGCGGAAATCGTTTTAAATGTTATGCCGAGGGATGTGCGTCGGAGGGGGAGGGNGAGGGCACGGTTGAGTTATGACTTTATGAAGAGGCAGACGCACGTACGCGCGCGCGTACGCCGACGGGGGGTTTTTTTTTCTCTTCTTTCGCATGCACGCGGTTTCCGCGTGTTGGCCCGCCCGCGAGATATATCTGAAAAAAATCTGCACGTCCGATTCCCGTGATATATGCGTCGCGGCGAAACCGCTCCGTCCGAAATTGCGCGGTTTAGTCCACAATCCGACGACAGAAATATATATCGTTTTTCGTTGCGTTAACTTGAAACTCTGGCCGATAGTTGGAATTTTTACAGCGTCACGGGGCATTGCACTCGACAATGTGTCTCTCAATTAAAATTGAAACATCTTTCAATTAAAGCGGCAACGAAAAAGTAGGTTTTTTAAAGTTTGTGATACTTAATCACGTTTCTCTTCGACGTAAACGATATCGCGAAGCGACATATATTTATAACTCCCGCAGGGATGACTGATCTGCAGTCATTTGGGTTTAACGAACCCACGAACCCGAGCTCAATACACCGCGGTCACTCACACACATATTTACATATTGCAAACGATATACATATACATACATGTTATTTATGAGTGAGAATACAATAAATGTTTGAGGAAAAATGAAATGTAAGATACAACTTAATTTGAGAATAATCAAAAGAACGGAAACAATAATACAACAATAACAACTAGAAATGTATATACACGCTTAATAAAAAATGCGAATTATTCAAATACAAATCGAATTGCGAATCAAATGAAATTTTGTTCGACACGGATTTGAATTTTTATAATGTAAATCTGATTACCTATTTGAAAATGTTAAATCTAAATTGTTCGAATATGAATTATAGGTACATATATCCATTTTATAAAATTATATTTGTCATTAATAAATAATAAATATGTTATGTTAATAGGTGCATTTATATTAGTTTTTCACATTAAAATAGCCTCTTATGAGCTATTTCTTAAAATGTAATCTAATAATAATTATGATTAAGTAAAAAATTCAACGATTCGATTCGATTCGGATGAAATTTCATCGATTTATTCAATTAAGATTCGAAAAAGGAAAGGAAATCAAATTTGATTCAATTCAATTTGACGTAAAAAATCTTTAATTCGCACATCTCTAATTGTAAGTATTACATGTCCGATCGATTTTTCTATCTATGGAAGTTCCTCGAAACTTCAAAGGATTTCCTATTTTTATATTTTATGCCTTTTTTTTCTAAAATAAAGTACAGGCGTTTGTTCTAGAAACTTGATAATATGTTCATGAATTTTTAGAGATTTTTTGAACTACTACTTTAAATAGATGAAAAAAATAGTCGGAAACATTGTATCCATATTTATAGAGTTATAAAGTACCATTTTTCACATGATATTGTGAGTATTAATATACAATGCAGAAGAATATAAGCTAAAGCTCATTTTTTATATCCGTTAATGAAAAAAATATATTTGATAAAATAAGTTTATAGAAGCGCCATGCGAATTGTGCTATCGTGTAACTAACTAATGTATATATGAACAGCTGCCTTTGACTGTCGTGCCATTGGCATGTATTCATCCTTCTGTCGCGTTTGCCGTGACCTGATAAGATAGGGCCGGAATGATATTTAAACAGATGCTCGTCAGGGGCTTGCGCGGATTTCACTTTTTGATCAACGCACATCGGCTCTAGGATCTCTCAGTTTTCGCTATACATTACGCTAATTCGAATCCATCGCGGGCTTGCGGAGATTGCAATCTCAGCGTGAAGTTGCACGAAGTTACGTAACGCGTGTCGCGCTATGTATGCATAAGTCGCGTCAGCCGAGCCGATCGCATTAAAACACTCGGGGCCGGGAGAACGAACGGCGGTTATGCAAATCTTAATCTAGCGCTTATATTCACCGGGGCGGTTTTACGAGCCCCGCTCCACGTAGGATGGGCGCACGGCGCGGCGGAGGCTTCCTCCTCCGCGATGCCGATTTCATTCATTGGGAGTTGGGACGGGGCCTGTAAACGGGCGAGTAAACACCCGCGTCGGCGATATGTACGCGTGCATTAACGATGCGCGCCGCTCGTTTGCTCGATCGGACCTAGTCGAGTCGTAATATCCGAATACACCTGAGGCCATAACTCGGCCGAGCAACGGACCCTTCATAAACACAGATCCCGAGGCCGAGGCAGCGCGTTGCCGCTGCGCAAGCAATAACAATGCCGCCGGCCAGCGTCGTCTATACTTAGCTCCTTCGCGCTTATACTGCGGAAGCGATCGTTGCACGTGCGCACGCGCCCGCTCGCGAGCAACAGAAGGCGACAGAAAGTATTCGGGCGCCCCGCTTCCGGCCGTTTCCGTAATACTTCTAGCGGCGGCTTGACGTGGCGTGTCAAACTTGTTGCTATACATACGTCCGATGATTCAGATTCCCCCATTTCTTCCTTGAACGCTAAATTTAATGGCGCGTGTACGCCGCCTCGACTTTCGTCCGCAGATACCGCAGACCTCACCGCCGTATTTATCAACATCGTCATTAAGCGAGCTGCATGTAAAATAACAATTACGTCACTCGGCGTCGTCGAAAATTCTCTCTCTCTCTCTCTTTCTCTTTCTTTCTCTGAGGAAAAAGGAGAGCGATTGACTTAATGTGGTCCGTTCGGTAGATCTAATGCATTGCAGTTAATCGCCTCTCTATATCTTACCCGCTTCTTATTCTCCTTGTATTTTTCTCTCGGTTTCGTTTGCTGCATTGAATCCGCATGAAAATACCCGAATCTTTTCTGCTGCGAGTAAAGCCTTCCAGATTTAATTCTTGTTTATTTGCTTTACCTTGTAAGCCATGCCTGAAACTCGACCGTCGTGTTGGTCTAGGCAGCCTCAACATTAACAGATCGCCAGATGTTCGCTGGTATCTCGCGGGCGACAGAAAAATTTCGTATACGTGTTACAGCTCGTCGATTATAGGAATTCGATCCGCGGATGTTATAATCTCAGAAATCTCGGCGATATTCGGGAGAATGGAGATGGCTGCATTTTGAGGGACTATAAAGATCGATCGAGATGGCAAATTGGATATCATAAGGATCGTCAAATAAAAATGCAATTTCGGGGCATCGCGCGCGAGCGTCGTGCTGTACGCAAGGCGTAATGCTCCGCCTTGAGCGTAATCGCTTGGCAGCGGTTCCCTCGTGAGAATTGAAAAAATGCATTAAAACTCACGCCTGCTTTCCCACCATCACGCCACCGCTAGAGAGACCTTCGTTTTCCGTGTCGAAATCATGAGGGAGAAACCGAGAGAGAGAAAGAGCTTAAGTGGCGAGGACGTCGAGGTGACGCGATAAGGAACGTTGAAATTCAGACGGACGAATTGCGGGTGACAAATTGGCGGGCCGATTTACGAGGGTGTAATTGGCGGTGTCGCGGCATGGGGTTTACGCTAGCACCAAAGAAGCAGCGAGAAGGTGAAAGGAGTGGATGAAGGGGAAAACAACGAGAAGGGAGCGAGGAGGAGGGTAGACGGAGTTCGCACGGATTTGCATAAGGCGAGCGATACTCGCGCTTGCAAAACTCGACGTGGAGCTCGGGGGAAAAAAAAAGACGGGAGGAAAAACGAGGCGTTCGGATGCGCTCGTGAACGCGAAGGCTCCCAAAGAAAAGAACAGAGCTGTCCGAACCCGTGCATTGTTTGCATTCCCTTCTAACGAAGTTTTTGCAACTGCAGCGTGCACCTGCGCCGCACTTGAATTCAATGACGTTTCAGCGATTTCAGTCACTCCAAGTGTCCACCGTGTGCATAATTCACTGTCCGCGAGTGACGCAATAATAAAAGGCGATTTCCGCGAAACCCCATATCGCTACCTTTCGTTTGTACAGAGCTAAAGATAATCCGCCATTACGTTAATTTTTCATATTTCGCTACGTATATTTTTCACAAATCCTGTATCTTTCTCGTTTCGCGATATAATAAGTAGATTGAATTCCAGCTTTGTAGCGAATAGCGATTTAAAATCCGCCGACGAAGTACGTTGAAAGTGGCTCCTGTATTTCGCGTACACGGCGTAAAGTGTCGTCAGATCGTTACGTAATTATCGCGTGACTATTACGCGCCGAGTTGAAACGAGGTCTCCAGTCGCCGCCATCAAACAATTACGCGGATCTGGCTGCGTAGCGCGACGACGGGGGTCGTTTTCGCGGGGTAAAAGATATCGAGAGACCGAGAGAAGAGACGAGAAGGAAATAGACGAAGACGAAGGAACGCCGAGGAGGGATGGAATGGAAATGGTAGGGGATTGGAACCCGAGGCGGGGAGTCACACTCCCGAGGAGAAGCGAGCTGAGTGGCGACGCCTCAGTGACCGAGCTTACTCTCCCTTGTGCTTTCGTTCGTAAGCGCGGCCTGCCGGATTCTCGTTTCCTCTGTATTACACACGCGACCACTTACACGTGCGCGCACCAACGTACCCCCCACGTACGTACACGTGCACCCTCGCGTTTTCCCTCCGTTCCACTGTCCGCGTATTGCCGCGCACACAGAGCCGTCCGTTCTCCACCCTCGTGGCCGCCTCGTGGACCTTCCCTTTCGACTTCCGCGATACAGCCTTGGGAACAGTTACACGCGCCCTTCGATAGCGTTCCTTTCCCTCGTCCTTTATTCTTTCTCTCCCTCGTGCATTACATTGTTATACGTATCCAACTTATAAAAAAACTCTCTCTCTCTCTCTCTCTCTCTCTTTCTGTCCACCTTGAAGAAAAAAAATTTTGGAAGATTTTGTGCGCACTCGACAGTTTCGTAATTTCACATCGGCTCACGCTGGATTAGTACGATGATTTTGATAAGTTTTATGTGCTTCGTTCTTGCTATCAGGAACAAGAGTACTTTCAACAGTCATAAATAAATATATCGTGCGTGCATTTTTCGTGACAGTGAGGTTTACGTTTAATATTTTATACGATTGATATTGTACCAAAAATAATTGTCAGATTTTTGAGTGAAGCTATGCAGTGCAATGATTTTATATGATAACATTAAGATTGTGATTATATACTAAGAGAGAGAATTTGTGAAAATTACGCGCACTGAGTTGCAGTTACGGTCTGTCGAGTTTTATCCCTACGTGTAATCTGGAATTAGTGCCGCGTTATTTGCTATTCAGTTTATACATCGCAGCAACATGGTCGACTTCATCGCCTATCCGGAGATCTCCTATCTCTACGATGAATTTATGATGGTACGATAAGCTTCTCTTTTAATTTTACAGATAGAAAGGCCCAGGTAGAAAGAAAGGGCAGGATATAATTATGTTATAAAATATCATATGCTCCGTTTAATTACATATCTGAAATGTTATTATTATTATTAATGATCAGGGAATTACATCAGCCGCTAATTATTCACATCCACTCTGTGTAACAGCTGCAACTCGTTGCCTTCTATGGCTCATTCGGAGACTATTAATCGTACAAGAGCAATTCTATAAGTTTTAATATGAAACTATCAAGCTAATATATTGTTAACTGTATTAAATAGAGCTATGACATATCCCTGAATGTGTACATATATTGTACATATTAATTTCTAATTTCAATCGAAATAGGATAAATTGATTCTGCTCAAAATTATTATATCTTCCTAAAGCTGAATTCAAACCAAGCGAATGAGCGTGAACAAACATACGTGAACAATTTATGGCGACATGATTCACATTCATGAAGAAAGTTGTTTATTCGCGTTTATTCGCGCTCACTTGCGCTGACTTGTAGATTCGATTTAAGATTTGTAGCATTCTCAAAGAATATATGAGTCTCTATTTTTTATCTTTTAATATTACTATAGAGAAAATAATTGTAAGTCGTTATATTATATTAATAAAATTTAGTTTTTGCAGTTTTAAAGCTATTCCATAGCATTCACAAATTTTTTTTTCTCTGTTTTATTATTTTATCTAGATCCATAAATTGACGGACCTCGATAAAATCGATAAATGCAAGAGAGAATCTCGTATATATTCTTCTTTGTATATTTTAATAATTTGTTGCCTCAAGCTATTTCACTTATCTTAACTGTTAATTTATTTAAAAAGTAGAAAAATATTTTCGTGAAGGGAATAACTTACACGATACAAATATCGATAAAAAGGTTCGCGTAAAGTCGGCGCTTCCATATGGAGCACGAGAGTGTATTTCTCATTGTTCTTTATTCTGAGTAAGACAACATCTCTCTCGCAATGACCTTACCAGGTAATTAATCGTTCGTACGACGGCGGCATAAAAGATTCATCTATATCTCTAGAGGAAAGTCACGATGTTCTCCCACTCCCCGTGCCGTGATAGCGAGCGTGGAAACGTGTCGAGGGAAGGTGAGGGTGGTAGAAAGGGTGAACCCTCACCACGAAGTGGAACTACTTTACGGGAATATCACTTTGATCCGACGCTTAATGAACGATGGACCGAGCTCGGTAAGAGTACCCAGACTGAATTTAATTAGGGCTCTTAACTTGCCGGGTCGAGAGCATGACGGAATCCCGTGCAGGTCCCGATGCGTGCGACAGAGACTGCCGAGTGTCGCGGTAACGGCCCGGGGAAAGAAGGGGGGAAGAAGGGGTGGAAGGAGAGACGGGGAAGGGTCGGTAAAAGCTCGGATGGAACAGCGGTGCGTACGCGCACTCTCGGGAAGGGAAGGCTTTTTGCTTTGAGAACGACGGAGCAGATCCGTCACGCTGATGACGACGTCGACGATTCGAGTCGAGCCGATTGTCATGCAAATCACGGCACGGAGAGCGGCCCGTTATTGACTCGCGGCGACCGGTCTCGTCGCTCCCGCGATTCGCGTTCTCGTCTGGAGAGCAGGGAGAAAACCGAACCGTCGTCGTCGCAGTCGCTTTTCCGCCGCCGCGGCGCGACGGTGCGAATGTAGCGGGTAATTACACCGGGCTGAGATAGTAATTAGAAGGAGGGAACGACTCTGCCACTGAATAGAAAAATTGAAACAACTCTCCGTACGACAGAGTGCTATTGGGCCGGATTTCGGATTTCAATGATCGGATCCGTCCGTGCGATTTTACGACGCTTTGATCCTTTGGCCGAGAAATTGCTCACGCTGGTGAACGCGTGCGCGACACCTTTTAATTTCGCGGATAAACAAGGTCATTCAACATGATATTTTCAGCCAAGTATTTTCATTCTAGGGTGATTTCTCTATGTTTTATGCCAAAACAATTATGTTGATGCGAACGTAATTGCGTGAAAGAATTACCGCTGTTACAGCAAATTAGTAATTTTATTTATCTTAAATGAATACACATTAGTGTAAATGGACATATTGCGTTTATTCCCGTGGCACGGAAATAATTTTGCGATTTACATTCTGCTTTTCCATTTTCCAATATTACACGCAAAGATCTAAAAACACAAAGATTATGCAGAAAATTAGGTACCTCGCGGAAATATCTCTCTCTCTCTCTCATACACACACACACACACACACACACACACACACACACACACACACACACACACACA